>JAVJHY010593699.1:35271-53292 GCA_035593235.1 Phascolosoma agassizii | reverse complement strand
GTCCGCATACGAGGAGGCCGACACGACGCTCTTCAATCGGATGGATTGGCTGGAGGAACGACTCAGCACCCGCCGCTATCTCGTCGGTAGCGCCATCACCGAGGCCGACGTTCGACTGTTCACGACCTTGATCCGGTTCGATGCCGTGTATCACGGCCACTTCAAGTGCAACCGAAACAAGCTGAGCGAGATGCCTGCGCTCTGGGGATACGTGCGGGACCTCTACCAGACCCCGGGATTCGGGGACACGGTCCACTTCGATCAGATCAAGGAGCACTACTACGGGGTGCACACCACCATCAACCCCACCAGGGTGGTCCCAATGGGTCCCGACCTTCGAGCTCTCAACAGCTCACACGGCAGGGAGCAACTCGGTGGAAGTCCATTCGGAGACGGAACTGCGCCGGGGCCGCCCCCGCACGGCGAAGACCACGGTGCCACACCCGATGGCGCCAGTGCGCCGATCTTGACGCCGACGCTGGGCGAGATCACCGGCAGTTGAGCCGCCTCGCGGGCCGAGATGCAATTGCAGACCTGAGCGATCGGGAATTACCCAAGCCAGATCGTTGGTTTGTAGTCTTCGAACAGCTCATTTCGAACGGCTTCGTCGAACCACACGTCGAGCTACCCCGATCGACCGCTTCCAGAATCGAGAAACCATGACCGTCTCCGCCCCCACATCCGACCCCGGTTACGACATCGAGTTCTTCTGGGACCCGGTCTGCCCCTTCGCCTGGATCACCTCACGCTGGGTCGACAAGGTCGAGGCCCAGACCGACTACAAGGTCGACTGGCGCTTCATCTCACTGCGAATCCTCAACAAGGACAAAGACTACGAAACCGAGTTTCCGCCCGAGTACGAAAAAGGCCACACCGCCGGACTGCGCATGCTGCGGGTTGCAGCGGCGGTTCGAGAGGACCTCGGCCGAGAGCCGATGGGGGCGTTGGTCAAGGCATACGGCGAGAGCTATTGGGACCAGCCCAAAGGTTCGGGCATGCGGGATCATCTGAGCAGCACCGAACATGCCGGCGAAGTTCTGACCACGGCGGGACTTTCGCCGGACTACGCCAAAGCACTCGACGACCGCTCGTGGGACGAACTACTCGAAGCGGAGACCGAGTTGGCGCTGTCTCGAACCGGGCGTGACGTCGGGACACCGATCATCACCTTCCAGCCCCCGGACGGACTGTCCTTCTTTGGCCCCGTGATTTCCCGCGTGCCGTCGGACGAGGACGCAGTCCCACTGTGGGATGCCGTCACCACTCTGGCCGGATTCCCGGGCTTCGCTGAGATGAAGCGGAGCCTGCGCGAGGTTCCGCAGTTGAATATCCTGGGCGGGTTGGAGAACTCCCCTGAGCAGGAAGATTGGCAGGGCGGCCATCGGCGGGGCCATCTGGCATCGGACAAGGCGGGGTAGGCTGCGCCACAGCGCTTCAATACCGTTTGGACATCCGACGCCAACCGGTCGGGTTTGGCCTAGGCTGCCAAAATGCGCTCACGGCCACTGACGGCAGCGGTACTGGCAACGGGGCTCGTTGTGACCGCCTGCACCAACTCAGCTTCCAACGATGTTGAGAGCATCGCTGGTCCCACAACGACCGAATCAACAGGATCGACAGGGCGTTCGACGGCCGACGGGGCAGGCACGCAGGGCGCCAAGGGGACCGATACCACGGCATTGCTCATCAACGTAACGGGGGCCGACAGCGCATCGCGGGAGCCGAACGGGAACGGAGCGAACGACGGCGGGACCAAGGATCAGACCACCACCTCCGAGGCGGCCGAGAGCGGTTCGGATTCATCGGCACCAACCAGCACGCAGCCCGCGCCGTCATCAACCGCGGCACAGTCATCGACGACGGTGACGCCCGCTCCCACTACCGCCGAGACGACCCAGACCACCGCCACGCAAACAACGGTCACTCCGACCACCGTCGCTCCGACCACCGCGACACCCACGACCAAACCACCTGCCAACGCCGAGACACGGCCGGAGATACTTCGGCTTGCACTCCCCAAGTTCGGGGGTGGGAACTTCAACCCCGATTCGGTGGCAGGCAAGAACGTCGTCCTGTGGTTCTGGGGAGCCCATTGAGGTATCTGTCGTCGGGAAGCCGCTGCGGTCGCAGCGGCCACGCAGGACCACGGAGACAGCTACACCATCATCGGAATGCCCCTTAGCGAAGGTAGCGAAGCGGTCGCCGAATTCATATTCGATCGCAACGTCAACACCATCACCCACGTGCTGGGGACCGATCGGATCTGGAGCGAATATGGCGCATTCAGCCTGCCGTCGTGGATGACCATCACCGCCGACGGGCAGACTAGATCCGGAGGCGGCTCGATGCCAGATTCGGTCCTGGACGGCAGCTGGACCAGCTGAGCAAGGCGTCCGCCAGAGGGCCGGTTGACCTGGGTCGGTCAGCCGGGGTAGCAACTCAGGCATGACTCCCTACGAACTCGAGTACTTTCTCTACGAGAAACCGCGGGACCATGTGGCCCGCATTACCATCAACCGGCCGGAGGTGCGAAACGCCATCAACACGCCGGCTCACAAGGAGTGGAGCGACCTCCTCGATGAGGCCGAATCGGATGACGACGTTTGGGTGGTAGTGGTCACCGGTGTTGGAGACAAGGCCTTCTGCGCCGGCCGCACCAAGCAGGCGACGATGACGGGCCTGGACATGGCCTTGCCGGATGCGTTCTATCACGAGTTCCCTGCAGTGCAGGAAATGGGCCGATCGGACGACGCCCGTGAAGGCCCCTTGGCGTTCGCCGAGAAGCGAACGCCGGAGTGGAAAGGCCGCTGAACGGCCAGGTTTAGCAGCAGCCGCCAGAGACGACCGCTGCCGCTGGCCGGGATTCGGCCTCGGTGACACCCTCGGCAACGGCATCGGCGTCAACACAGGCGCCATCCTCGGTCGTGCAGCCCGGGCCGGAGGAGATAGTGGCCATCTCGGAATCTGAGGTCTTGACGTACCACTCCCAGCGGGTGTCAGGGCCTTGGACCCAGGTCTCGGTCTTGCCCGCGTAACAGCAGATTGTGTCCTCAACTCCGGTCGTGACCAGGCCTTCGCCAGCGATTCGGTCTCCAGCGGCCTCCACCTGCTGCGAGGTCTCGACCTCCACGCCGAGGTGATTCAGGGTGCCGCCGGCTCCGGCGACCTCGAACAGCACCAGCTTCAGCGGCGGCTGTTCGATGGCGAAGTTGGCGTAGCCGTCTTTGACTTTGTAGGGCTCGGTGCTGAACATTTTGGAGTAGAAGTCCACGGACTCATCCAGATTCTCGACGTTCAGTGCTAGTTGTATTCGCATGGCTGATGTACCTCCTCAGGTACCTGTGTCCTCGGGGTGAATGTAACACGCTCTTCGATACATTTTGACATCTGTCGATATGAGCATTGTCCATGATAGCACGCTCATATCGACAAATGACAATATGACATCTATCGATATGAGATCCGGAACGCTACTCTGGAGTTCACGGCACACGTGGAAGGATGGTTGCCATGGGAACGATGCAGGACCAGGCGACGACAAAGACCGCCACCACACAAGCCGCGGTTGAAACCGCGACAGAAACCCCTTGCTGTCCCCCGCTACTCGGTCCGAGTCTGGATGACGACGCGGCACAGGAGTTGGCCGCGGCTCTCAAAGCCCTGGCCGATCCCGTCCGGCTCAAACTGGTGAACCTGATTGACCGTTCCGGCGAGGCGTGCGCCTGCGATCTACCGGCAGCGCTGGACCGAAGCCAGCCGACGATCAGCCATCACCTGTCCATCCTGGTAAAGGCCGGGCTGCTACACCGAGAACAGCGTGGCAAATGGGCCTGGTTCACCCTCAAACCTGGCCGCCTCACCGCACTCTGTGACGCGCTGGGAGCCGGGAGCTGCCTGCCAAAGGCCATGGAGCCGGGGACGACCCCGGAGTCTGGCACCTGATCGCCGGGCTCAGGTGGCTGGCTCGGCCTCCAGAGGCTGGCTGATGCGACTGATGACGTCCTTCTTGAACGGGTACAGCATCTGATCGACGCCGCTGCGGGCAAACTCTTGAACCGACCAGCTATGAGGCTCGGGGAATTCAGGATCGTTCAGACCCGTGATCGGGTAGACGTCCACGTCGTCATGTTGCATGCCGAACAGGCGGTCCCATGCGAAGACGCTCCCGTAGTTCGAGTTCCAGTGTTCCTCTATCAACGAATGATGAACCCGGTGGGACTGCGGGGTCACGATCAGGTATCGAAGCGGACCGAGGTTGGTCTTGATGTTCGAGTGCTGGAAGTGTTGCTGCCAGGCGTACAGGGTGGCGAGGGCGGCGAAAGACTTCCAGTCCGAAGTCAGGGATGGGAAGAGGATGAAGTACGGCAGCGTCTGAATGACCAAATCCTGAGCACGCTCGATCGGGTGGATTCGATTCGACGTGAAGAGGCTGAGCTGCTCCTGCGAGTGGTGGATAACATGAAAGCGCCACAGCAACGGAATCTTGTGCTTGAGAACGTGGGCGAGCCAAACGAAGAAGTCGGTTATGACCAGCCCGAATCCGAGGGCCACGAAGAGCGGGAGTTCCCTCGTCGAATCGATGACCAACCAGCCGGCGTACCGGTCGAGCGCTGCGCTCAGCGGTTCGCTCAGCAGGACCAGGCCCACGATGGTGATGGGATGGATGATAAAGGTATAGATGGCGTCCATTGCCACCGCGGGACTGAAGAGCGGAACGTTCGGCTGGGCCGGGAACTTCCTTTCCAGGGCAAAGATTACCACCAGTCCGACGACCAGCTGGATGGAGGTGAGGAAGGCCAATGCGCCCAAATACTCCTCCCGAACCAACTCGCCAACGTAGCCGGACGCTTCGGTGAAGACCGCGGCGCCGGCAAGGGCCAGGAAGACGCCCAGGACCGCGAATTCACGCCAACCCGCTCTCAGACCCATCTAAACCTCAATCCAGCCAGCGCTTTCGGCCCGAGATCGGGCCGAGTACGGCAGCATTTTAGGTCGCTCGGTCGGAAAATCACAACGGGTCGCAGCAGCGGCATCCGGTGCCAGCAAGGCCTGCTAGTCGCCGATCGCTCCGTCGGAGCGAAGCGCCGAGATCTGCTCCGAAGACAGACCAAGCTGGCCAAGCACCGCGTCGGTGTGGGCCCCCAACTCCGGAGCCGTGCCACGAGGACCGATGTCGGCGCCTTCGATCCGGATCGGGATGGACAGCGTGTCGAATGTCCCACCACCGTCGGGATACTCCTGCTCGATGAACAGACCCATGGCCCTCGCCTGAGGATCGTCTACGATCTCCGGCAGCGTCTGGATCGGACCCCAAATCAACCCGGCATCGTCGAAGATCTGACCCCACTCCTTGGCCGTCTTGGTCGAAATGATGGCGTCGATCCGATCGACGATCTCCGGCATCCGGTCGAAGCGCTTCTTCGGCGTGTCGAATTCGGGGTCGGTCCCCCACTCGGACTCGCCGACCGTTTCACAGAACCGTGGCCACCAGTGGGCCTCCGGCATGTTGATGAGGATCCAGTGACCGTCTGAACAGGGGTATCGATTTCCGAGCGCATTGACCTGGTTGTGCCGATCCCGAGCTCGTGGTTGACGTCGATCGATGAGGGCCGGTGCCACCTCGGTGGCCATCGTCCACAACGCGGTGGCCAGCAGGCTGACGTCAACAACCTGCATGCCCTCGCCCCGCTCAACAAGCCGGAGGGCGGCAAGAACGGAGGAAACCATGGCCAGGCCGGTGGTGTGGTCGCCCTGGGCCGTCGGAGCCCGCGGCGGAGCCTGGCCCGGATCGGTGATGGAGTGTGACACGCCACCTCGGCCGAAGAACGTCGTGACGTCATAGCCCGGCCGTGCGGCATCAGGGCCGTCACGGCCGTATCCGGTCAGTGTGGCGTGGACCAGCCTGGGGTTGACCTCGCGGAGCGAGTCCGGGTCCAGGCCGTAGCGCCGCTGACGATGGGCCAAGAGGTTGGTCAGCAACACGTCGGCGCCGGCGATGAGCCGGCGGACCAGCGCCGCGCCTTCCGGCTGGTCGACGGCGAGGGTGACCGAACGCTTTCCGCGGTTTTCGACGTTGAAGGCGGCGTCGATTGTCGGCTGCCCCTCGTCCACCTTTGGCTGGCGGGCAAGGCCTCGCAGCGGGTCTCCCCGTGGTGGCTCGACCTTGATGACGTCAGCGCCCATATCGGAGAGGATGGCGCCGGCGCTCGGGGCGGCCATCCAGCTGGTCATCTCTATGACTTTGATCCCATCGAGAGGCTTCACGGGGCGATTATGGCAGCTTCCCGCTCGGACGCGGAAAATGGCCCCCGATCGCCACCGGGCCTACAGTCGGATGGCTGTGTAGCTGAACACCGTATTCCTAAGGACGCTGTGAACCAAGATCCGACAGATTTGCCGACAGAAGAACAGCAAACAGGCCCGAGCTCGACAACAGAGCCGATCCGTATCGCCAACTGCTCGGGCTTTTTCGGGGATCGCCCATCGGGTGCCATCGAGATGGTTGAGGGCGGGCCGATAGATGTGCTGACCGGGGACTGGCTGGCCGAACTCACCATGCTCATCCTCAGCCGTATCCGGGCAAAGCGACCGGGTGGCGGCTACGCCAGGACCTTCGTCGATCAGATGGAACAGGTCATGGGATCGTGCCTCGACTCCGGCATCAAAGTTGTCTCGAACGCCGGAGGGCTGGACCCTGACGGCTGTGCCGAAGCGGTGGCCGAGGTGGCACAACGCCTGGGGCTCAACCCCAAGATCGCCTACGTCAACGGTGATGATCTGCTACCCCGCCTCGGAGAGCTGACCACGGCCGGGGCGCTACGACCCTTCGCGGACAACGTCGAGCTCGACGACCCGGCTGACGAGACGTTCGAACCACTGACCGCAAATGCTTACCTCGGCTGTTGGGGCATCGTCGAGGCCCTCAACCAGGGGGCGGACATCGTCATCACCGGGCGAGTCACCGATGCCGCGGTGGTGTGCGGCCCCGCGGCCTGGCACCACGGCTGGTCCCGCGACAACTTTGACCGGCTTGCCGGAGCGGTGGTTGCCGGTCACGTCATCGAATGCAGCGCGCAGGCCACCGGTGGGAACTACTCCTTCTTCCACGAGATCGACGGCTACGACAGCCCGGCCACCACCCGGTTCGGTTTCCCGTGGGCCGATGTCGCGGCCGACGGCAGCTCGGTCATCGGCAAACATGATGGCACCGGCGGAACGGTCAACGTAGCCACCATCACCTCCCAACTACTGTATGAGATCAGCGGCCCGGAATACCTGGGTCCGGACGTGACCAGCCGCTTCGATACCATCGAACTGGAGCAGCTCGAGACCGATCGGGTTCGCATTTCCGGCACCAAGGGCCAGGCACCACCAGACACCTTGAAGGTTGCCATGAACCAGCTCGGCGGCTTCCGTAACTCCTTCAGTCTTGCCCTCACCGGTCTGGACATCGAGGAGAAGGCTCGTTTGGCCAAGGCCACGTTCTGGGACGCCTGCCCCTACGGACCGGAAGACTTCGATTCCATCACCGACCGATTGATCCCGACCAACAAGCCGGATCCAGGGACCCAGGAGGAGGCGGCGGCCATCTGGCGGGTCACCGTCAAAGACGCAGACGAGCGAAAGGTCGGGCGGACGTTTTCGAATGCCATGACCCATACCGGCCTGTCCAGCATCCCCGGCATGTACGGGCTTGGGGGAGGACCGAGCGCCGGATCACCGTTCGGGGTCTACCGCCCGGCCATCGTGGCTGCCGATCTGGTTCCTCAGTATGTCCATCTCGATGGCGAAACGACCGTGATCGAGTCGGTCAACCCAACCGGTTCACCGTTGTCGGCCGATGATGACGCACCGGCGGTGGCCCCGGGTGGGCCGATGGTCGACGCCCCCATCGGTCTGGTGGTCGGCACTCGTTCCGGAGACAAGGGCGGCGACGCCAACCTCGGCGTCTACGCCCGCAGCGCCGAGGGCTGGGCCTGGCTGGACGACGCCCTCACCACCGAACTACTGCGGGAGCTGCTGCCGGAAACCTCGGCACTACCGATCGAACGGTACCGATTCCCGAAGATCAGGTCGCTGAACTTTGTGATCCGGGGTCTCCTGGAAGAAGGCGTTGCCGCTTCGACCAGACAGGACCCGCAGGCAAAAGCGCTCGGTGAATGGCTGCGGGCCAAGGTTGTTCCCATCCCTCAAACAGTGCTCGACGCTCGGACATGATGCCAACAGCCCGCCCGAGCGGGCGGATGCGGCGTTGTTCGGTTCCTGCCGGGGAAAGACAAAAGCGGTGGCGTAGGTGGCTGGCCTCCCAGAGATTGCCGCTGAGCTCCGCCTCGACAACGATGCCATCCGGTCCTACGGCGCCCCCGAACCGGATCGGGTCGCAGTGCGCGGTGATCACCCAAGCCAGAAAATCTGTTTCGAAGTCGATCGCCTCGATGAGGGCGGTGATTCGGCGCACCTCTTTGACCTTGGTAGTGAGATCAACAGCGCGGCCACCGCCCGCGACGGCCGCCGGATAACCGCTGAACGAGCATGAAAAAGTCGGATGGCTGCCATATCGAACACTACGTCGGTCCGGGTCGATCGGTTCCTTCGACGCCACCGAGGCGATCGTCAGTTGCCCTGTCAGTCCTGATGTTCCGGAAGTTTGACCGGGCTGGTGCTCAGTCTGGCCATTCCCCCGTCTACTGCCATTGTTTCGCCGGTCACGTATCTGCTGGCATCTGAAGCAAAAAACAGCACGACGTGTGCGATGTCGGAACCGTCGCCCCAGCGCTTGAGAGGGATCTGCTGGGCCAGGTCCTCTACAAGCCCTGGCACCGTGCGGCGACTCTCCTCCCAGATGGCGGTTGTGATAACACCGGGACATATCGAGTTCACCCGGATCCCCTTTGGGCCCCAGTCGGCGGCCAGAGCCCTGGTCATGGCATCAACCGCTCCCTTGGTCCCGGAGTAGGCGACTCGACCGAGTGGACCGGTGAGCCCGGCGATGGACGAGATGTTGACGATCGAGCCGCCGCCCCGTTCGATCATCGACGGACCGATGCCGAGCGACAACATCAACAGTGACCGGACGTTGATGGCGAAAACCAGATCGACGTCCTCCTCGGTCAGTTGCTCGGGGGTCCGCCGCATTGGAATCCCGGCGTTATTGACCAGGATGTCGATTCCGCCGGCTTGAGCGATGGCCTGCGTGGCCAGCTCGGTGCCGGAACCCGGCTGGGCAAGGTCGGCTGGCAACACCAGCGGATCGTTCGACAGCTCGGCGGCCACCCGCTCCAGGTCTGAGACGGTCCGCCCGCTGAGCACAACCCTGGCCCCTGCGGCATCCAGTGCCCGAGCAGTGTCCTCCCCGATTCCTCGGCTGGCTCCGGTGACCAGCGCGGTCTTTCCCGTCAGATCGTGGATGGCGTTCGCTGCTGAATTCATCGCTCGACCTTAGAGACATTCGGGCCTCTACTGCCAGCCAAACGCGCCGGGCCTGCCCGGATCAGGCGCTTGGCCGATCGCACGCTCAGGAGAACTGACTGGCATATAGCTTGTTGTATGGGCCGTCGCCGCTGACCAGTGCCTCATGGGCACCGGATTCGACAACCTGACCCCGTCCGAGCACATAGATCCGGTCGACGTTGCGAATTGTGGACAGGCGATGAGCGACCATGATCACGGTCCGGCCCTCCATCAATACCTCCAGCTCCTCGAGAAACTCAGACTCGGTCTGCAGATCGAGCGCCGAGGTCGGCTCGTCCAGCAGGAGGATCGGCGCGTCCTTGAGAAAGGCCCGGGCGATGGCCAGCCGCTGCTGCTGGCCGATGGAGAGCTTGGCTCCCCGGTCACCGATCTCGGTCTCGTAGCCCTCCGGCAGCTCGCTGATGAAGTCGTGGGCCCTGGCGGCCCGCGCTGCGGCCTCGATCTCGGCGTCACTGGCGGTCCGGCGACCGTAGAGAATGTTCTCCCGCACCGACGTGGAGAACAACAGCGGTTCCTGGGGAACCAGCGAAATCTGCTCCCGTAGCGAGGCCAGAGCGATGTTCCGAACGTCGATGCCATCGATCGTCACCGAACCGGACGACGCTTCGTACAGCCGCGGGATCAGATTGAGAATCGAGGTCTTGCCGGAGCCGGTCGGACCGACCAAGGCAATCTTCTCTCCTCGTGCAACGTCGAGTGATACCGATGTCAGCACCGGCAGAGACCCGGCCTCGTAGGTGAGCCCGACGTTGTCGAAGGCGATGCCGGTTTCCACCCCGGCCAGCGAGACCGCATCCGGGGCATCGACGATTGCCGGCTCGGTGTCGAGGATCTGGAAGGCCCGGCCGACCCCGACCAGCGAGTCTTGAAGCAGACCGAACAGGTTCATGTTTTGTTGCAGCACGTCATAGATCCGCTGCATGTAGTTGATGAAGATCCACAGCGCACCGACGGTGACCGCGCCCGCCACCACACGATTGGCGGCGACATACAGAACCAGTGCCGTACCCAACCCGGTGACCGCCATCGTTCCGACCGACAGCGCCTGTTCGGCCATGCGGAACTTCAATTGGGCTTTGATGAAGTTGCGGCTGGTGCCATCAAAGCGCTCCACCTCGTTGCCTTCGATGCCGAAGACCTGGACCGCCCGAATGGAGTTCATGGTCTGTTCGATCAGTGCTGTAAGCCTGCTGAGGTGTCCCCTGCTCTGCTGCGAGGCCGCCTGAATCCGACCGGTCAACCTGCGGATGGTGAAGATGAGCAGCGGACTGACAATCAGCGCAGCCAACGTCAAGACCCAATCCAGGATCAGCATCAGGGCCACCATCAGCGTGACCTGGAAGATCGGCAGTATCCAGGCCTGAACCCCGAAGATCATGACCTCCTGGATGGCCCTGGCATCGTTCATGGCCCGGAAGATCATGTCGCCTGTCGATTTGGTGGCGTGGAAGCCCAACGACAAGCTCCGCAGATGAGCCATCATTCTTCCCCGCAAGGTGTGGATCATGAACAGCGCGGTCTTGGCGAAGAAGTAGAAGCTGGCCGATGCTCCAACCGCGGCCACCAACTGGATGACGAGGTAGACGACGGCCAGGATCAGCGCCAACCGAACCTTGTCTCCGTCAGCCACCGAGTCATAGGTGCCGAGAAGTCCGACGTCCAGCTCATCGGATAGAAGTACGCCGTCTATCAGGTACCGGATGGGCCACGGCAGCAGGGCAAAAGCCAACGACGTGATGAACGACAGCCCGATGGCCATCGCCAGGCCGGGCCGAAACTCCTGCATGAAACGCCAGATCCGACGGTAAATCTGGCCGACCGGAGGGGTGGACTCGGCCTCGCTAAGGGGTTGATCCGGGTTGAACCACTGACTCATGGACCAGCCCTACCAGTAGGCCAGATCGATGTATGGCCGGGTGATCGTCAGATCGATCTTGAGGTGGGGCTCGGCGAAGGGCATGACCATGAGTTCGCGGGTCTCGGTGGTCGGGCCAATGTGCTGCACCTGTCGGGCCACCTCCGGCACGTACTCCAATGCGGCCAGCAAACCGGACCGGCCGAGCTCCGCTGCTTCGGCAAGCAGATGGGACAGTAACTCCACCATCGACGACTCGTGGCCGTCGGCAAAGCCGAAGTCCATCACCGCTGCCGGGTCGACCACGAACCGTTCGTCGTCTTTCGACCAGACCTCCCGAACGTCTCGCCCTCGATCCCACAACCCGGCGCAGGCCACGACCTTGCCATCCACTTCGAGTACCCGGTAATCGGACCTGCCGTAGACCGAGGGGTAAAACGACGGCTTCGGACCCCAGGCCGCGTCGCTCATCCGTTCGTCGAAGTACTCGGCACCATAGGGTCGAAACAGGTCGAGCTCGCCGTGGGTCCGGTTGATCAGACCGCGGCAGATCTCATTGTCGCCGTCGGCGATGACTCGCACCTTCGCTGAACGCCGACCGAGCTCCGGCCGACCGAAGTACGTGACGGTGGCACCGAGGGTGTCGGCAGACTGTTCGAACCCTTCGGGGCGGTCGGTCATGTCGGCCACAACCTTGTCGACCCAGGTGCTCGATGAGTTCCCCGAACGCACAAACCAGTACGTGACCAGACCGAACCAGCTGACGCCGGGGCCTGCGGCGGTCTGCAGCATCCGGGAAAGACCGAGCCCTCGGAAACCGTCCCGGATCCTCCAACCGGACATCTGATGAACCGAGGTCCTTTCCCCATTGATGAAGGTGTTGCGAACCGAATGGGCGGCCATGCCGATGGCCACCCTCTGGTCTTCGAGGACGATCACATTCGGATGTTCCTGGAGCCGGAACTGGGCATAGGGGTTTGGACCCCGTTCCACGGTGACCAGCCATTCTCCGACCTGCTCAGGGGCGTCGGCACAGAGCTCGACCAGAAGGTTGGAATCCTCCCAGGTGGCCTGGCGGGCCGCCAGCGTCGAGCCCAGCAGTATCTCCTGGGTCTCGACCCACGATTCCAACATCTCGGCAGTCGGGAACCCGCTGTCCAACCAGTTCGCAATCTCATCGCGATGTCTACGAAGGGCCAGGACCCGGTCCATCAAACCGTCGGGCCAGGACGCGGCGTCGAGTTTTGTCTGCAGCTCATCGGATAACGGCTCGATGACGAAAGCGGGATGGGCTTCGAGGATCGAGCGATCGTAGGCGCGCTTACCGGTCATAACAGCTGAGTACCCCCTATGAGCTAACCTAGCCTGCTCGTCTCCGCCGGTCGGCGCATTTTCCGATGCGTCGCCAGGTGGCCGATCAACCGGAGTGCAGACGGCCCATGGTCGACAAGAAAACGGTCGAGATCTACGACCGCCACGCTCAGGAGTGGGCCGACGCTCGCCATCCTCAGGACCCTGAACATGTGGCGTGGGTGGAGAATCAGCGGCAACCCGGTCCGGTCGTCGACATCGGCTGTGGTCCCGGGTGGAGCCTGCCCACGGTGTCGAAGCCGGCGGTGGCCCTTGATGCCAGCACCGCGATGCTGGCGCTGGCCGCCGACAACGCTCCCGGTGTGGCCCGGATTCTGGCTGCGGCCGACGCCTTGCCGTTTGCTCGAGGAACGCTCGGTGGGGCGGTGGCCAACCGGGTCTATCTACATCTGGCGCTGGCAGAGGTGCCCCTGGCCCTGGCCGACCTCCATCGGGCGCTGGCCCCCGATGCACCGGCCTTCGTCCGGGTCATCGGAGACGAGCGGGGAACCGATTTCCGAGCCTCGACGGAGTTTGCCGGCCGCCTCTTCTCCGGCTGGAGCGATACCGGGTTCCGCGACAGCTGCGAAGGTGCGGGGTTCGGAACCGAATGGTTCGAGAGCGATCGCCCCGATGAGTGGCCGGGGAGGCTTGCGGCTCGGCTGCGCCGGTCGTTCACACTGCCCGACACTGTCGGGGCCGGAATGCGGCTGCTGATCTGTGGCCTGAACCCAAGCATCTACTCGGCCGAGGTCGGGATCGGGTTCGCAAGGCCGGGTAACCGATACTGGCCTGCCGCGCTGGCGGCCGAGGTTGTCTCCCGGGACCGCGACCCCATCCACTCGCTGACGGTTGACGGCATAGGCATGACCGACATGGTCAAGCGGGCCACCAGGCAGGCCGCCGAACTGTCGGTCGAGGAGTACCGAGAGGGTTTCGCCAGGCTCGAACGGTTGGCGGCCTGGCTCAAGCCCGCCGCGGTATGTTTTGTGGGTTTGGCCGGCTGGCGGGCAGCGGTTGATCGCAAAGCCACCGCCGGTGTACAGCCGGTCGAAGTGTCGGGCGTGCCGGTCTATCTGATGCCGAGCACCAGCGGGTTAAACGCCGGTAGCAGCCTGGCCGACCTCACGGCGCACCTCCGCCAAGCACTCGACCTGGCGGAGGGCTGAGCACGAGCTCTCAGTCGGCCGGAGCCAGGTGAGCCCGCATCAGATCGAGGCCGATGGACCCAACGCTGAGCACGTCGGAATGGAATGTCTTGGAGTCATAGGTTCCGGCTGCGGTTCGTTCGGCTCGAAGATCGAGGATCGCCTTCTCCCCCACCTTGTAAGAGATGGCCTGACCGGGCCAACCGAAATAGCGGATGACTTCCGAGCGGGCCGAATCCGGTGATTCGAGCGCCCGCTCGGTCAGCAGCTCGTATGCCAGGTCGAAGTTCCAGCGCTCGCCGGGATGGAAGCTCACGTCGTCCGGGATCAACAGATCCAGGTGGGTGCCTATATCGACCGCGATCCGACATGATCGGAGGAGCTGACTGGATAGCAGACCGACCACATACTCAGGCCGTTCCAGATAGCCAAGCTCACCCATCAGATGCTCGGCGTAGAGGGCCCAACCTTCGCCAGAGCCGGGGTACCAGACCATGCTCCGATGCAGCCGCGATAGTTGGTCTGACAGGGTGTTTTGAACACCGACCTGGAGGTGATGGCCGGGGAACCCCTCGTGGTAGGCAATGGTGACCTCACGAAACAGCGGGAAATGGGTTTGACCGGCCACCGGATACCAGACTGATCCGGCCCGACTGAAGTCCTCGGAGGGGCCGACATAGTGAGCGGCGGCGGCACCACCGGCCGGCTCGACCTGAACGTCGATACGGCGGATCTGCTCCGGTACGTCGAAGTGCACCCCTTCGAGGTTGGACAACGCCTGGGCCTGTCGCTCCTGCATGACCTCGACGAACTCCTCTTCACTACCAGCGGCGTACGCCGGGTTGGTCTGAAGATCCTCGATGACCTCGGCCACCGGCACATCGGGATTGATCTGGGCGCAGGCTGCCTGCATCTCGGACCACAGCCGCTCCACCTCATCCCAGCCCCAGCGATAGGTGGCCCTGGCATCCAGCCGAGTGCCGAGGAAGGTCTGGGCCTCCCGCAGATATCGCTCCTCGCCAACTCCGTCCGCTTCCACAGCATCGGCCAGGTAGGTGGAACTCAGATAGTCGTTGAAGCTTCGATAGGCGACCTTGGCGCTCTCGATGGCACTGTCCAACTTTTCGGCCAGGCCGTTGGACTCGAACGGGGCCTCCTCCAGCTTGTCCCGCAGTTGATGGAACGACGATTGATCACCGGTTGCCACCTCGCCCTGCTCGATGACGGTCAGGACCTGGCGACGGCTGACGGTGCGACCAAGCTGGCGCCCCTCTTCCATCGACTGCCGGAACCCATCGAGCGGCTGGTCGATGGTGGCCACCCGTTCGATGATGGCCTCCCAGTCCTCTTTGGTGTCCGAGGCCTGGGAGCCGAACACAAATCGCAGCTCCTGGTGGGGCGACGCGATGTTGTTCAAGTCATAGTGGTAAGCCTGGTTCTCGAACCGCTCGATCGGGGTGTCGCAGTACTCGACGAGTACCTCCTGAGCCAGGAGATGCCGTCGGTCCGGGGTCTCACTCATCAGGCCGTCTGCTCTGATCTGGGCGTGCAGTTCAGCCTGAGCGGCGTGCCCCTCCGGCGAGAGGTCCGGCCATTTGTTGTCCTGCCCAGCCACACCCATGTAGGTGGCGAGCAGCGGATCGGCGGCGGACAGGCGATCGACGGCGTCGTCGCTCACACGAAAGATGTCAGTCATGCACCGAGCTTAGGAGCGTGCTGATCAATACATGCCGGCGCATCAATCAGCACGCTCCTAGTCCCGGGCAAGCCCTGGCTCTACGCCGTTTCGCCCTTCCCGGGCGGCCCGAATCCCCGTCCGAGGCCGGTCAACGGTGATGGAATGGGCGTCCGTCGTGACCACAGCCCAGCTACTCTGGCCTCGTGACCACCGATCCAGCGACCACTGATCCTGTGACCGCCACCACCTCCGGTACGCCCGTCGACGGCGGGGCGGACACCGACTCCGACGAGTCCGCATCAAGCGACTACATCCGGGCCAAGGTTGTCCGGGACAACGCATCGGGCAAGTTCGGTCAGCGGGTCCAGACCCGGTTCCCCCCTGAGCCGAACGGGTACCTCCATATCGGCCACGCCAAGTCGATCGCCCTCAACTTCGGCATCGCCCAGGAGTTCGACGGTGGTTGCAACCTCCGCTTCGATGACACGAACCCCGACACTGAGGATCAGGAGTTCATCGACAACATCCAGGCCGACCTGGCCTGGCTCGGCTACACCCCGTCGGGAGACATCAAGTACGCCTCGGACTACTTCCAACAGCTGTACGACTGGGCCGAAGAGCTGATCGGCAAAGGCCTGGCCTACGTCGATGACCAGGATGCGGAGACCATCTCCGGCCAGCGCGGCGGCTTCGGCAGTCCTGGCGTGGAGGGTCCCTATCGGGACCGTACACCGGAGGAGAATCTCACACTGTTCCGCGGCATGCGGGACGGCGAGTTCGACGACGGCGCAAAGGTCTTGCGGGCCAAGATCGACATGCAGCACGAGAACATGCAGCTGCGGGATCCGATCATGTATCGGATCCGCCGCTCCCATCACTATCGGACCGGCGACACCTGGATCATCTACCCGACCTATGACTGGGCTCACGGTCAGTCCGATGCCATTGAGGGCGTGACCCACTCGCTGTGCACCCTGGAGTTCTCCGACCATCGGGCCCTCTACGACTGGTGCCTCGAACAACTGGATCTTCCGTTCGAGAAGCCCGAGCAGACCGAGTTCGCCCGCCTCAACCTGACCCACACCGTCATGTCGAAGCGCAAGTTGGCCAAGCTGGTGACCGATGGCTCGGTCGACGGCTGGGATGATCCCCGTATGCCGACCATCAGCGGTTTGCGCCGTCGGGGTTACCCGGCATCGGCCATCCGGGCCTTCGTCGACAAGATCGGCGTTGCCAGGACCAACAGCATGCACGACATCGAGCTGCTTGAGTCGTTCGTGCGAACCGAGCTGAACGAATCGGCCATCCGTCGGATGGCGGTGCTCAGGCCGGTCAAGGTCATCATCACCAACTGGCCCGACGGCAAAGAGTTGACGGTCGAGGCCATCAACAACCCGCAAAACCCCATCCCGGAGAACGGGGCAGGCACCCGTCAGGTCCCGTTCGGTGGTGAGCTTTGGATCGAGTCCGATGACTTCAAGCTCGAACCGCCACCCAAGTACTACCGCCTCTCTCCTGGCAAAGAGATCAGGCTCCGAGCCGGCTATTACATCACCGCAACCGATGCCACGACCGATGCCGACGGCAACGTGACCGAGGTGTTCTGCACCTATGACCCGCGAAGCGAAGGCGGCACCACACCGGACGGCCGCAAGGTCAAGGCCACCATGCACTGGGTCTCGGCGGCCCATGCCCTCGATCGGACGGTCAACCTCTATGACCGGCTCTTCACCGACCCCAATCCAGGTGAAGGTGGTGCCGATCCGTTGACCAGCCTCAACGGGGACTCTCGTGAAGCCCTGACAAACGCCAAGGTGGAACCGGCGCTGGCTGATGTGACGCCGGGCCAGGTCGTACAGTTCGAACGGCTCGGCTACTTTGCCGTCGACCCTGATGACACCACGGTCTTCCACCGCACCGTCGGTCTGCGTGATGAATGGGCCAATATCCAAAAACGCAGGCAGAACAGCTGAGGGTGTGGCGGCGCTAGCATCACGCCATGACGGTCAACCCTGCAAGCGAACGTCGAGCGGGCGAAGCTCCGGCAAGCGAAGCTCGGGTCGGCGAACCTCGACGATTTGTACGGGCCGATGGGGTGGACAAGGTTTCCGGGTCCGGGCGTTACACCGCGGACATGGTCCTACCCGGCATGCTCCACGCCAAGTTCGCCTACGCAGGGGTGGCCCACGCTCGGATTCGCAGCCTCGATGTCAGCGGGGCCAAGGCCGTACCGGGTGTGCTGGCCGTCCTCACCGCCGACGACGTTCCCAACGTGCGGTACAGCCCGGTCATCGCGGACCGGACCCTGTTCGCCACGGACGTGGTTCGCTTCGAGGGAGAGATATTGGCCGCGGTGGCGGCAACCTCACCGGAGGCCGCGGCCAAGGCTGTCGCCGCCATCAATGTCGACCTTGAAGAGCTCCCCGTCGTCAACACCATAGAAGATGCTATGGCCGGTGATGCGCCGATCATCCACCAGGACTGGCAGGACTACGACGTCTCAGGAGACACCGTTCGGG
>JAVJHY010593699.1:0-35261 GCA_035593235.1 Phascolosoma agassizii | reverse complement strand
CCGCCTCGTTCTCCTCGCTCAGCCACGGAGACGTCGAATCGGGCATGGCCGAGGCCTATCAGGTCCTCGCCAGCCGCTTCGTTGCCGACGGTTCACACGCAACACCGATCGAACCGCGGGCGGTCCTGGCCCAATGGGAGGGTGACAAGGTCACCATCTGGACCTCAACCCAGGTTCCGTTCGACGCCAGGGCAGGGGTCTGCCAGACATTGGAGCTGCCGACAAACCGGGTCCGGATCATCGTGCCCCATTTGGGCGGCGGTTTCGGCGGCAAATGTGGTTTCCACTTCGAAGCCCATATTGCCGCGCTGGCCCGCGCCGCCCGCAGGCCGGTCAAGCTGGTCTTCAGCCGAGCCGAGGAGTTCCTGGCCCCCGACCGCAGGCGTGAAGGCATGGTCGTCGAAGTGACAACCGGGCTCCGAGAAGACGGCACCATCATCGCCAGGAAGGGCTGGGTGGCGATCGATAACGGGGCCTATGCCGCAGACGCTGCGTTCTTCCCCCAGCTGGCAGCCATGCATGTGGCCGGGCCATACCGGGTCCCCAACCTTCACATCGACGCCCACCTCGTCTACACCAACCACCAACCGTCCGGCTCGGTTCGAGCGCCGACCGCTCCCCAGGCCTGCTGGGCCCTCGAATCCCATACCGACGAGTTGGCGGCCGCTGTCGATATGGACCCGGTCGAATTTCGAAGGCTCAACGGGCTGGATAGCGGCGCTGTCGGACCGGTGGGTCAGCACTATGAATCCATCGGGTTGCAGGGATGCATCGACGCCGCCACAGAACTGATCGGCTACGACCAACCGTTGGCCGAGGACGAAGCGGTCGGGGTGGCCATCGGCTGGTGGCCCAGTCTGCCTGCGCCGTCGGGGGCCTACGTAAAACTCGATGACGATGGTAGTGGCCAAATCATCACCGGCGCCCAGGAGTGCGGGACCGGGGCGGTTATGACGCTGCGTCAGCTCGCAGCTGACGAACTGGGCATGGAGCCGGAATCGTTCGAGATCATCTACCAGGACACCGGTGTCGCCCCATATGACATGGGGGCCACCGGTTCTCAAACCCTGCTCAACAACGGGCGGGCCGTTCTGGAGGCTGCGGAGCAGATCGCAGCCCAGCTGCGGGAGCTGGCCGCTGATGAGCTGGAGGCCGCGGTCGAAGACATCGTGTTAGGCGACGGGTTCGCCTCGGTGGCCGGAACGCCGGGCGCCAAGGTCTCCATCCCGGCGCTGGCCGGTATCGCGGCCGAGGGCAGGCTGCTGATCGGGCACGGGTCCGCTCCCCCGCTGGATGCGCCGCAGCTGGTCGGCGCGACCTGTGTCGGCGATCAGGGTATGGCAGCGTGGGTCGCTCCCCAGTTCTCCTGCCATGCGGTGCGGATCAAGCTCGACCGGGAGACCGGCGTCGTCCGGGTCCTGGCTGTCGGCGCTGGGCATGATTCGGGCATCATCATCAACCCGGTCGGGGCGACGGGCCAGGTCGAGGGCGGGGTCGTCATGGGAATCGGACAGGCACTGACCGAGGGAACCCGCTATGGCCACGACGGCCGCCAGCTCAACCCGGCCCTGCTGGAATACAAGCTGCAGACCGCGGCGGACGCGCCGCCGATCGCCACCCGGTTCGTCGAAGTCCCTGGCATCGAGGCCGGGCCACGAGGGGCCAAGGGCCTGGCGGAGGCACCGAATGTTCCGACCGCGGCAGCCATCGCCAACAGCATTGCGAAGTTGATCGGAACGCCGCTACGGCAGCTCCCGATGACGCCGGAGCGAGTCTGGGAAACCAGCCTCGAAACAACGTCGAGCAAAGAGGCGGATGAACAACGATGAGCTTCCTGATCGCCTCGACCGTTTCCGAGGCCGTCGACGCCATGGCCCGTGGAGCACGGCCGGTTGCCGGCGGAACCGACCTGGTGGTGGCTACCCGCCAGGGCATATTCGACCTACCCGAATCGTTGGTGGCCATCGACCGGCTGCTCGATCTGGCAACGGTGGAGCCGTCGGACTCCGAGCTGAGGATCGGGGCCCTCGTCAGCCACGCTCGACTGATGTCGGACCCACTGATCGTCGATCGCTACAGCGCACTGGCCGACGGCGCAGCACTGGTCGGCTCGCCGTCAACCCGCAACGTCGGTACGCTCGGCGGCAACGTGATGAACGGCTCACCGGCCATGGATACCGGCGCCCCTCTGACCGTTTTTGGCACCTCGGTTGAGCTGCGCTCCGCCCGGGGGATCAGGCTGGTTCCGGTCTCGGAGCTGTGGACCGGACCGGGGTCGACCTCGGCCGCCGACGGCGAGCTGTGCACCGCGGTGGTCATCCCCGCTCGGCCCGCCGATTCTGGCAGTGCCTATGTACGCCTGGAATACCGGCGGGCCATGGAGATCGCCGTTGTCGGCGCCGCGGCATCGGTGGTGTTGGCCGCGGATGGATCGGTGGCCGAACTCCACGTGGCCCTGACCGCGGTGGCGCCAACGATCCTCTCGGTCACCGGACTCGATGACCTGGCAGGGCGTCCCGTCGACGACGACCTGCTCGGTCTGGTGGCCGAGCGAGCCTCCGAACAGGCCACCCCGATAACTGATCTGCGGGCCGGGGACAGATATCGCACCCACACGGTCGGAGTCATGGCGAAACGAGCCGTAGCCGCTGCGACGCGCCGGGCCGAGGGCGAAACCATCGCCGTCCCTGTGAACAGAGCGATGGGAATCGGAGCGGCACAGTGACTCGGAGCAGCAAGCAGACCAAACTCGACTATCAGCTGACCGTCAACGGAGTGACGTATCCCGTCACCGCCAAGCCGGGCCGCAACCTGCTCAGCGTGCTCCGCGATGAGGTTGGTCTGACCGGCACCAAAGAGGGCTGCGACGACAGTGAGTGCGGGGCTTGCATGGTGCTGTTGGCCGGACAACCGGTGAACTCCTGCTCCTATCTGGCAGCCCAGGCCCAGGGCAAGGAGGTGACCACGGTCGAGGGGCTCGGCCAAGCCACCGTGCTCGCTCCCCTGCAACAGCTGCTGCTCGACGAGGGTGGGGTTCAGTGCGGATTCTGCACCCCCGGTATGTTGATCTCGGCCACTGCGCTACTGGAGCGGTCGCCGAACCCCAGCCGGGAAGAGATCCAGATCGGCCTGTCAGGGAACCTGTGCCGCTGCACGGGCTATACCAAGATCATCGCTGCGGTGGAACAGGCGGCAGCCGCGCCGTCTCCGGATTAGTAGGAAACGCACGAACCTCAGCGACGGATGAGGACCGGGGTTCCGAGCGGTAACACACCGGCCAAGGTTTCGATGGTCTCGTTGGCCATCCGCACGCATCCGTGGCTGACATCGGTGCCCAGCGACCCTGGATCGTCTGTCCCGTGTATCCCAACGACACCCTGTCCCCCGGCGTAGTTCGTCAGCGTCTCACTGAACCCGGAAAGACCAAAGGCGAAGGGTCCGTATGGCCCGCCTTCGGTCGGGGGTCGGAGCAGCTCGGTCACATAGAACCGACCGACCGGTGTCGGCGTGTCACCGGTCCCGATGGCCACCGTGGTGGTGAGCCATGCGCTATTGGCCTTGTACACCGAGAGGCGATGTTTGGCAATGTCGATCTCGATCCGAAACGGATTCCGGGACAGTGTGACCTGGGACTGCTGGACCCACCCGGTCGTGCCGTTTGGCCGGATCGGCAGAAGTACCTCGAACCACTCTGCAGCGGGATCGATATCGGTCTCCACCAGCTGGAACACGAGCGGACCACCGGCCTCGGTCGGGTTGGCCAGCTCGGCGGTGATCTCACCAGTGGGTTCGCCGGTGGATTCAGCAACGGCTTCGGACCCGATCTCAGAATCCGCCGATCCAGCAGCAGCGTAGGCGACCACCGAGGCGCCGACGGCTTCTGCGACCACCACTGACGGAGATTGCTCGCCAACAGCGAAACCGAGCGAAAGCTCATCGCCATCTTGGACATCGAACCGCGCCGTCGCCGCCGTCTCCTGCCCCCGGCCGGCGCCGACTTGAGAATCCTCCGAACGCCCGGCATCGGACTCACCGACCGGCCCACAGCCGACCGCAATCATGACCAGCGCGACCCCAAGGGCCAGCGTTCGGATCACTGACTATCCGGTGTAGGCCGGAGCCCCAGTCACCGCTCGTGCCGGAGGCGTCTCAGGAAGTGAACCGCTGGTGACCGCACCGGCCACGGTGGCTGGAGCCGACGAACTGCTTGTCGTGGAGGCAACGAGCGAGCTGGCGGAATTCGAGGCCACCGACGCCGGAGGTGCGGTGATGGGAGGAGCCGAGGACGAGCTGGCAGGAGGAGCGGTGGTGGTGGTGGTGGTGGGAGGAGCCGTCGACGAGCTGGCAGGCGAAGCTGTGGTGCTCGTCGTTGTGCGGTCCACCTGCTGCTGGCCAAGGTTCGGCCCCTCGACCCCGGTTGGAGATTCGCAGTCGAACGACAGGCCGAACCCGAGGCTCGACATCCCGTCTTGACCGATTCGGAGCTGGGCGGTGATTGTCGGCCCGACCGTCATCTTGTAGGTCTGGTTGTTGGCCCCGTTTGCCTCGTCCTCAACCCCGACGATGACCGCCTCGGAAGTTCCGGTCGAGACGATCAGATCGTTGCCAGGGTGCACCGAGGCCTGGTTCTCGGCCACCACCGCCAAAAAGCATGTTCGGCCGACGAGATCGGAATCGACCTCAACCTCGGCCAACAACACGACGGACCCCGGAGGCGAGAAGATCAGATCGTCGAACGGAATTGAGATCTCACTTTCCGCTCCGACCGGAGCGGAAAGGAACACGAAGGCCACGAAGGCGGCCATTGCAGTACGAAGTCCTAGCTGAGCGGTTCTCACGGCGGTCCATCCTGTATTGGAGTTAACAGTCCGACGCCGCCGGATCCCAGTTACGCAGGAACCACGTCAGGCACAACAAGATAGCGCCCGTTCTCGCCCGATACACAGATGGGCACCGTGAGCCGGAACCCTTGTATCATCAGCCGGGTCTCACCGAGGGAAATGCGGGCCAAAATGGATTGTCGTCACTGCAAGCAAGAGTTGACCAACGTCTTTGTTGACTTGGACAGCTCGCCGCCGTCCAATGCGTATCTAACCGACGTCGCAGCACCTGAAGCGTCCTACCCGCTCCGGGTTTTGGTCTGTGCCAATTGTTGGCTGGTACAGACAGAGGACTATGCCGCAGCCGACGAGCTATTTGATCCGAGCTACGCCTACTTCAGCTCGTTCTCGCAGTCATGGCTGAAGCACTCCGAGGCCTATGTCGGGGCCATGATCGACCGTTTCGGCCTCGGAACCGAAAGTTGTGTCGTTGAGGTAGCGGCGAATGACGGCTACCTCCTCCAGTACGTTCAGGCCGCGGGGGTCCCGTGCTACGGCGTCGAACCGACTGCCAGCACCGCCACGGCGGCCCGGGACAAGGGCATCACCATTGTCGAGGAGTTCTTCGGAACCGACCTCGGCCAACGGCTTACCGATGACGGCCGCTCGGCCGATCTGACGGCGGCAAACAACGTATTGGCCCATGTGCCGGACATCAACGATTTCGTCCGTGGCTTCAGCCGGATCCTCAAGCCCAGCGGCGTCTCCACCTTCGAGTTTCCCCACCTCGGTTTGCTGGTATCGGAGGGCCTCTTTGACACCATCTACCACGAGCACTACTCCTATCTCTCGCTGACCGCAGTCAACCGAATATTTGCCGAGAACGGCATGACCGTCTTCGATGTGGAGCGACTGACAACCCACGGGGGCAGCCTCCGGGTCTTCGCCCAACGGACCGATACCGGCCCCCATTCTGTGACCGCTGCGGTGGCAGAGCTTCTGGCCGAAGAGACCACAGACGGGGTCTCAACACTCGAGTACTACGGAGGCTTCCAGAGCAGGGTCAATAAGATCCGAGACGAACTGCTGACCTTCCTCTCGGCGGCCGAGGCAGAAGGAAAATCGGTTGCCGCCTATGGCGCCGCGGCCAAGGGCAATACGCTGCTCAACTACTCACGGGTTGGGTCCGAGCGGGTCGATTTCGTGGTCGATGCCAACCCTCGCAAGCAGGGACAGTTCCTGCCGGGGAGCCACATACCCATCGTCGACGAGTCGGTCTTGAAAGAACAACGCCCGGACTACATCTTGGTTCTGCCCTGGAACCTGATGGATGAGATCTCCTCCCAGCTGAGCTACATCGCAGATTGGGGCGGCAAGCTGGTGCGGGCCGTGCCGTCACTGGAGATAGCTGACATCGGCTGAGATTTTCAGGACCGGACGCAGTTACGGCCGGACCGAGGAAAAAGTTTCCGACCGTTCTCCGCTCGGGGAGCGGTCCGATCGGGCCTGCTTGTACAGGCAGTCATGGTGTATCCACCGTCACAACCCACCAGCCTCGTACGTTGGAAGCGGCTCAGCGGGCCACCGACTCCGCTGCTTTGACGTTTTAGTACGACTTGGAGAAATTGGCTATGGAGGCGACACTGACACTGCACCAAGCGGGCAATCAGCTTGGCGTGGAAGACACTGTCCTCAGCAGACTCATCCGAATCGGTGCGCTTCCCGAAGCCCGCAAGGTCCACCGGCCGGACGGTGACGTGTGGGTGATCCCAACCGATCAGCTACCGGCGGTGGCGACACGCAATGGTTGGACGATCGACCTGCGAGACGACGCCTCTCCAGCCGTTTCCGGCCCGGCCGACGCAACCACGCCGGAAGCCACGCCACCGGACACCGACACCACCGAGGATCAGGCGGAGCCCGGGGCGCTGGTTCCCCACGGCGAGACGTCCACCGCTGACAGCTCCTCAATCGAGGTCTCGGAAGCGGTGCCGGCAACGCCCTCGATGGCCGAGGCCATCGACCTCGCTCTACTCGACCGCCTCCTCGGTGTTCAGGAGGACCGGGTAACCGCCCAAGTCGAGGCCCGCGAGACCAAACACGCTCTCACTGCGCTGAACGACGCGCACAACCGCACCACCGGTGAGCTGGAAATCGAGCGCCGGGAGCGGATGGTCACCTCGGACCGCTACCGAGAAGAACGCATGGCCCGAGCTGTGGCCGACGCCAAGATCGCCGAACTCCGAGATCGGGTTGTCAGAGAAATGTCACTGGCCGACGAGGAAAAGCAAGCGCGGTCCGAAGCCCTGGCCCGAAGCATCCGAGCCGAGCGAGATGCGGCCAACGCCGTGGCCTCGATGGGCTGGCTGGCTCGAAAGCGCTACAAGAAGCTCGGCCGACTGGTCGAGTAGTCGGCTAGCAGGTACCGGCCTTCCTGGCCACCCGTCACCACTGCGTGGCTATCCACCCGTCACCACTGCGTGGCTATCCACCTGTCACCACTGCGTGGCTATCCACCTGTCACCACTGCGTGGCGATGTACTGGGTCTCGGTGAATTCGTAGATGCCTTCACTTGCGCCCTCGCGGCCAAGACCGGACTGCTTCATGCCCCCAAATGGGGCCGCGGGATCAGACATCGCTCCCCTGTTGAGGCCGACCATACCCGACTCCAGCCGCTCGCTGACGTTGAGTCCTCGGCCGATGTCGGTGGTGTAGACGTAGGCGGCCAACCCCATCTCGGTGTCGTTGGCCTGAGTGATCATGGCATCGGTGTCGGTGAACGGAATCACCGGGGCGACCGGACCAAAGATCTCATGCCGGGTTATTGGTGAGTCCGGCTGAACATCGCCCAAGACCGTCGGCTCATAGAAGTAGCCGGGGCCGTCAATCCTCGAACCGCCAAGGCTGGCCGAAGCGCCGGCGGCCACCGCATCATTCACCATCGACTCGATACTCTCCACCGCGGCCTGATTGATCATCGGTCCGCAGCTGACACCTTCGGTGAAGCCGCTACCAACCTTGACCTGTCCCATGGCCTCGGACAGTTTGGCGGTGAAGGCACCAGCGACGTCGGCCTCGGCGTAGAACCGGTTGGCTGCAGTACAGGTTTCGGCCGAGTGACGCATCTTGGCCACCATGGCCCCCTCGACCGCAGCGTCAAGATCAGCATCGTTGAAGACGATAAACGGGGCGTTTCCACCGAGTTCCATCACCGTCTTGAGTACCCGGTCCGCCGACCGCCGGAGCAGTACCCGTCCCACCTCGGTCGAGCCGGTGAACGACACCATGCGAGTGGCCTTGTGATCCACCGCGGCATCGAACCAGGCTCCCGACGTTGTCGTTGGCACGATGTTGACCAGCCCACCTGGCAGCCCGGCCTCTTCCAACAGCTCGCCGATGCGCAACGCTGTCAGCGGGGTTTCGGTCGGAGGCTTAATGACGCAGGCGTTGCCAGCAGCCAACGCCGGTGCCAATTTTCTGGTGATCATGGCGGCCGGGAAGTTCCACGGAGTGACGATGACGACCACACCGATTGGCGGATGCCTCACGATTATCTTGTTTGCCCCGGATGGGGCGGTGCCGATCGAACCGTGGATTCGAACCGCCTCCTCGGCATTCCACCGGAAGAATTCCGCGGCGTATGCGATCTCCCCCTTTGCATCACTGAGAGGCTTGCCGTGTTCACGGGTGATCAACTCGCCGAGCTCATCGGTGTGATCGACCAGAATTTGCCAGCACGATCGCAGCACTTCGGAGCGAACCCTGGGAGCGGTATCGGCCCAGAGGCGCTGAGCCTCGGCCGCGGCATCGCAGGCCTTGACCGCGTCGGCCGGTGTACCGGCCGAAACCGTGGCCACCTCATCGCCGGTGGCCGGGTCATAGACCGGAATCCGGTCACCGTTCGAGCCTGCCAGCCACTTGCCGCCTATCAACAGTTCCGTTCGCATCGTCACGCTCCCTTTCGGCCGCCAGTTTAGGGCGAGCCTGGGAGATTGACCTTGGGCCGAGCCGATAGGCCACGGCCGACGGGGCTAGCCGCCGTCGCTGAACGGGGCCCACTTCTGCCGTAGGCGGGCCATTTCGACCGCCCCCAATGCCGCCTCTTCACCGACATTGTGGCCGCCGGGGCCCTCACTTCTGGCCAGCGCCTGCTCGGTGTTCTCCACAGTCAGGACGCCGAAGAGAACAGGCACGTTGGTCTGCAATTGCACGTCCTGGACGCCTCGACCGCACTCTCCGGCCACAAGTTCATAGTGGGTGGTATCACCGCGGATGACGGCGCCGATGCAGATGACCGCGTCAACCTCGCCCGATTGGGCCAGCAACTTCGCCCCCATCGGTACTTCAAAGCAGCCCGGCACTTCGATTTCGACGATTTTTCTGACCTTCAGCGCTTCGAGTCCCCGATGCACGCCTTCCGCCAGCCGAGTGACGATCTCGTCATTCCAGCGGGCGCGGACCACTCCGATGCCAAGACCGGTCCCGGTCAGCCCGTCGGGGGCCAAAGCCCGTTGATCACCAGAAGCCAAAACGGCCCACCCTTCCCAAGACAATTTGCCTCGCAGAGTCTAGACCCCGCCACTTCGGGCCGCATTGGCACAGCTTCCAGCCACATTGGCCAGCCTCGTGGCGGTCACCATGACGCCAGATGCGGTCAATTGGCCTCGCGGGCCGCAATTTGCGGATAAGTTCAAATTCCATGGGTTTCATTCGCAACAGGCTGACCCGCCGCTTCTCCGGACTGGGCTTGGTCTCAGATCTGGTGCTCGTCGGTGCCGCATTCAGTCGAGCATTCCAACGTAAGAACGGCGCAACCACCTCGAAGGCATCGGCAGCCGAGTTGGCCCTGGCCGGGGGCGCCGCCCTGCGGCTGTTCGGGCGTCTTCGACAAGGCCGAAAGGCCAGAAAAGTCAAGAAGCTCTTGAAGTAATGGATGAGACCATCGTCTTCGACCAGGCGCTGCGATCAAGGCTGGCTGACAACCTGGACGGGCATCCGGCGCGGAGCCATGCCCTTGACGGTAGACGGCACGCCGCCGTCGGCGTCGTTGTCATCGATAGCGATGCCGAGCTCCATGGCGCAGACCCGACCGAACTGGATCGGGCCGGCCTGATCGCCGAGATCCCAGGCGTTGACCTCAGCGAGCTGACCGGCCGAATCGATGGGACGGCAGGCGGCGCCGCCATCCTGTTGACCAGGCGAGGATCGAAGCTGGCGTCCCACGCCAATCAGTGGGCGCTGCCGGGAGGCCGGGTCGACAATGGTGAAACGCCGCTCCAGGCCGCTATACGAGAGATCGAGGAGGAGGTCGGCCTGGTGGTGACCGAAGGCGATCTGCTCGGTCGACTGGACGACTACCCGACTCGGTCCGGCTATGTCATCTCGCCCTACGTGTTCTGGGCGCCGGCGGACACGGAACCAACGGCCAACCCGGATGAGGTTGCGTCCATCCATCGGGTCGCCATTCAGGAACTGTGTCGAGAGCCGCGATTCGCCACCATCGCGGAAAGTGACCGACCGGTCATCCAGGTGCCGATCGGCGGGGACCTCATCCATGCGCCGACCGGTGCCATCATCCACCAGTTTCGGGCGGTGGCCTTCGACGGCTCGACGGTCCGGGTCGACGAATACGAACAACCGGTCTTCGCCTGGAAATAGCCGACCGCCCAAAGCGGTCAATCTCCATGATCACCGGCACATGGTCCAGCGGCATCCTGGCTCAAACCGAATCGATGTTCCAGGACGCGATGCGCACAAAGGCACGCCGGTGCCACCACAATGGAGCGATGCGGCTGGTCGGGTTGGCAGAAACGTCCGAAGCGCTCCGAGAGACGTCAGGCCGGAAGGCGAAAACGGAGCTGTTGGCCGAACTCCTCGGCAAGCTCGAACCGGCGGAGATCGTTCCGGCCATCGGATTCATGCTGGCGACGCCCCGTCAGGGCGCCATAGGCGTCGGCTGGGCAACCGTGGCCCGGTTGGATCGCCTGGAGACCGAAGCCACCGCTACCTCGGCCGAATCGACAGCCACCGCCGACGTTTTGGGCTTCGATCGATTGTTGAGCGACATCGCCGTCACGGTCGGCACCGGTTCAGAGGCCGCTCGAGCAGACAAACTCAGACACTTCCTGGCCGCCTGTACCGGACCAGAGGCCGACTTCGTCCGACGGGTTCTGGTCGGCGACGCTCGTCAGGGGGCGCTTGGCGGGGTCATGACCGATGCCGCGGCCAAGGCCGCCGGGGTGAAACTGGCGGCCATGCGGCGAGCGGTCATGTTGCGGGGCGACCTGGGAGAGGCGGCAGCCATCGCCCTGATCGAGGGGCCGGATGCGCTGGCGGCAATCGACCTTGAGATAGGTCGGCCCATCCAGCCCATGCTGGCGTCGACGTCGGCCAGCGCCACCGAGGCGATCGAAGAGATCGGGGCGGCATCGGTGGAGTGGAAGTTGGACGGCGCCCGCATCCAAGTCCACATCATCAATGAAACCATTGACCACATTGACCACATTGACCACATTGACCACACAGACCACGAACAGACCGAGCCGACGATTCGTGTCTACACCCGGAACCTCAACGATGTGACATCCCGCCTGCCACAGGTGGTCGAGGTTGCCCGCTCCTTTCCCTGCCGCTCCGCGGTCCTCGACGGCGAGGTGCTCGGCTTCTTCGGTGACGAAAGCCCTCAGGCGTTCCAGGACACGATGAGCACGCTCGGCACCGATTCGAGCCCGGCCGCCGGCGGGCTGCGGCCCTACTTTTTTGACCTCATGTACGTTGACGGTCAGAGCCTGATCGACCGACCGCTGACCGACCGCTTGACCGAGCTCCATCGACTGGCGGGCGAGTACGTTGTCCCACAACTGTTCACCGAAGATGCACAAGAGGCTGAGGGCCACTTCGAAACGGCGCTCACCCGAGGGCATGAAGGGGTCATGGTCAAAGCGGCCACATCGGTTTACGAAGCGGGACGCCGAGGCAAGTCATGGCGAAAGGTAAAGCCGGTTCATACCCTGGATCTGGTGGTGCTGGGTGCCGAGTGGGGCCACGGCCGCCGGCAGGGCTGGCTCTCCAACCTCCACCTCGGGGCCAGGGACCCCGACACAGGGGAGTTCGTGATGGTTGGCAAGACGTTCAAAGGTCTGACCGACGAGCTGCTGCGATGGCAGACCGAACAGTTCCAGGCGCTGGAGGTTCGCCAGACCGGGAATACGGTCTACATCGAACATAAACTGGTGGTCGAGATCGCCCTGGACGGCGCCCAGTCATCCACCCGATACCCAGGCGGTGTTGCCCTGCGGTTCGCCCGGGTTCGGGGCTACCGGCCGGACAAGGATGCCGCTAGGGCTGACACCCTCGACGCGGTGCGGGCACTCCTACCCGGCGCCTGAACAGCCAGGTGCCGTGGACGGTCTCAGCGCGACAACACGGTCTCAGCGGAGGGCTGAACGTTTCCTGCGGAGCTCCTGGCGCAGCCATTCTTCGGCTGCTCTCGACCGCCGGTTCAACTCGATGATGGTTGCTTCGGAGATCTTGGAGATCCCGGCCCGGCGGTTCAACTCCCCGTTGACCACCCGATGGCCACGGCCCGTGACCTCCACCAGCTCCCTGGTCAGGTCGGTGTTGATGCGACGGAGACGGTCCCGTTCGTTACGATCGACTGCGGGCGGAGTACTCCCTCCGACCGTGCCCGGCAGACCCCCGGGCAGCGGAACCTGGGTCAGATCGATGACCAACTCGTCGTGGTCGGCGGCCGGATTCTCGGTCTCCTCCTCGTCATCGGTGAAGATCCCACCGTCGGCATCGAGGTCCGAGGCGGTGGCAGAGTGGACCGCGAACAGTGACATCTGGTCGGCGTCGTCCTTGGCCTCACGCTCGTCGTCTTCCTCTCGTTCTCTGGTGTCTTTCACCAGACTGTGACGCCGGGAGTCGGCGATGGTGTAGCCGAAGTGCCGCAGCCGAGGATCATCGGGGATGAACATATAGGCCCGCTGTCGACCGGAGCCCGGCATGTAGCGCACGATCCTGCCGACGGCTTGGCGAAAGAACAGTTCGGTTGTTGTCGTCGTGGCGAAGACCCCGACTCGCAGCCTTGGGATGTCGACGCCTTCGGAGATCATCCTGACCGCAACGATCCACGGCCGGTCGCTCAGCGCGAAGGCACTGATCTTGGCCGAGGCATCGGCGTCCTCGCTGGTGGCGACCTCGGCCTTGATGCCGAATCTGTCCCGAAGGAGCTTTGCTATACCCCTGGCGTGGTCCTGGTCGGTGGCGATGACCAGGCCACCGGCGTTCGGTTGGGTCTGACGGATCCGCATCAGCTGCTCCTGGGCATGGCCCAGGACTGTCGGCAGCCATTCACCTTCGAGGCTCAGCGCAGCACGCAGGCGCTGATTTGATTGGGTCCTGGCCAGGGCGTCATCGAACGAGGCAGCCAGCATCGCCCCATCCGGCGCGGTCCACTCCATGTGGCCGCCTAGCTTCGGGAAGTAGACCGGGCGCACAACCCGGCCATCGGCCAGAGCGTGGCTGTAGCCGTACTCGACGTCGGGGACGGCGACGTCCAGGTCATACCGGACGAACGGGATCGACTGTGTGTCGCTTCGAAACGGCGTGCCGGACAGCGCCAGACGCCGACCTGCGGCGTCGAAGGCGATCTTGACCCCGTCGCCCCACGAGCGCTCCTCGCCTGCGTGATGGATCTCGTCCAGGATGACGAAACCGCCCTGGGACAGTTCGAAGAACGGCTCCGGCGAGCTACCGACCTGCTGGTAGGTGGTGACAACACCGTGGGCATCGCCGGGGAGCAGATCTCCCGGGATCCAGTCGACGACCAGGTGCAGCCCGAAGTTGGCGGCGGCATCGGCCCACTGTTCCTTCAGGTGCCTCGTCGGCGCAACGACCAGCAGTCGTCCAGGGAGATTGGGCAGGGTCAGGCGAGCTGCTGTAAGGGCAAAGGTGGTCTTGCCGGCCCCCGGTGTTGCGACCGCCAGGAAGTTCGTTGCCGAGGAGGCCAGAAAGGCATCGAGGGCCTCCCGCTGCCAGGGTCGGAGACGAAGGGACGAGCGGGACATCGGTTCGACAGTGTGCCAGGGAGGTCCAGCCTGCCAAAACCTCCGGCCGCGCATTCCGGTTAAAACCAGCCGATTGCCAGACTTGTCGATGGATCTGGCCGATCGGTCCGCGACGGACGCCTACCTCGACCCCGGCTCTTGCGGCGCCCAGGGTTCGTCGAAACCGTTGCGGGATGCCAGCTCCGATGGCGACTTTCTTGTGATCGGGCCATGGCCCTTACCGACCGGATAGCCGATGGGAATCATGGCTGCGGTGGCCCACGGGTCTGGGATGTCCAACGCGGCCTTGACCTCGTTCTCTCGCAGGCAATGGAGCGTCGTGAGGGTGCAACCAAGACCTTCGGCCACACAGGCCAGCATGGCGTTCTGCACCGACGGATAGACCGAACCTCCGCCAACGAGGCTGATTCGGTCCAGTTTGGCGTCGGTAACCGCCATGGCCCGGAAATCGGCGCAGAACAGCAGAATGACCGGTGCCTCGGCGAGGTGCTCGGCCAGGTAGTCCCCCGCTTTGAGCGTTCGCTCCCAACCGGGCCGAATGTCTTCCGGCATGGCCTCCAGCCGCTTCTTGAAGCCGACAACGTACCTTTCCCATTCCGGCCGGTAGATATCGGCCAGCTGCTGTTTCTTGTCGGGGTCATCGACCACGACGATGCGAAACGGCTGCTGATTGCCTCCGGTCGGCGCCCAGCAGGCGGCCTGGAGTACCCGCTCGAGCACCTCGGACGGGATGGGGTCAGGCCGCAGCCTGCGTACCGCTCGCAGCGTGCTCATGGTCTGGTACAGATCGTTCATCGGCCGAGCCTTCACCCCGTCGCATCAAGCGTCAAGTCCGGGTCCCTACCACCATCCCGGTTTCGTTGGTGTGGCAGCAGTCGATGTCAGACCTGGCCGTAGGGCAGAACGACGGTGACCACGGCGCCTCCAGCGTCCCGATTTGCAGCCTCACAGCGCCCGCCGTGCAGCTCGGCGATCGTCCTGGCGATGGCCATCCCGAGCCCGACAGAGCCGGAGCGGTCCCCTCGACGGAACCGTTCGAAGACATGATCGATGATCCCGGGATCGAAACCGGGACCGTCATCGACGATCTCCACCCGAGCCTGCTTGGCTTCCATGTGAGTGGAAAGGGTGACCTTGTCAGCCCTCGCCGCGGCGTTCCTGGTCAGGTTCTCGAACATCTGACGGAGCAGGTTGTAATCGGCCGCGATGACGACTGCCTCGCCGGCGAGTGCCTCGATGGTCACCCCATCGACCCGGACCGATGACGCAAGCTCCTCCATCAGCAGATCGAGGCGCAGAGGAGCCAACCGCGGCGACGCCTGGCCCGCTTCCAGTCTGGCGAACTCCAAAAGCTCACCAACCCCGGCGCCGGCTCGCTCGGTCGCATCGAGAATTTCGGTCAACGATTCTCGGTAGGCCTCGGTCGAACGGTCCCGAGCCAGGGCATGACCGGCCGATGCCTGAATAATCGACAGCGGGGTCCGAAGCTCGTGAGCGGCATCGGCGATGAAGTCCCGATTCACATCGTGAGCTCGCTCGATCGGTGCCTGGGCCCTACCGGTGGCAATCCAGGTGATGGCCGCGGCCAGCGCGGCCAATGCCAGAGCGATAGCCGCCCACCGCAGCCGGGCTGCGGCGATCGCCTCTTCCTGGCTGTCCCGTTCGACCACTGTCAGCAAAACGTTGGCACCACCGAGCGGTAGACCCATGGCAAACCATTTGCCGTTGAAGTCGAACTCGCGTCGATCGTCTCCTTCCAGCACCGGCTCGGCCAGTGCCTGCAACGGTGGCTCGGTCCACACCTCGCCGAGCGCCTGATGCCAGTCATCATCAACGTTGATCTCCCAGGTGTTGGCCGGGGAATCAAATTCGTCGCTTCTGAATGACAATAAGGCCTGGGCCAGGTTCTCCTGGGCCCAAAGCGTCGTGTCGCTTCTCTCCTGATCAGCATCTCGTCCATAGGCCATTGCCGCAAGGGGTGCCACCAACAAGAGCGCGACAACTCCGGCTCCAAGGGAGAACCACCTCCGTTGACGACGAACGTCGTTTCGTTTCACCGTCCAGACACCGCGGCCGAGCCGCTGTCGCCTTCCGCGCCTGTGGTCGCACGTATCACTGGGACACCTCGCTGCTGGTGGTTATTCGATACCCAACACCGCGAATCGTCTCCACCGGATCGGGCTGATCCGGCAGCTCCAGTTTGCGGCGAAGATTGGCGATGTGCACATCAACGACGTTCGACAGCCCGTCGTAGTTGGCATCCCACACATGCTCAAGCAGATCCTCGCGCCGACAGACCTGATTTGGGTGCCGAAGAAGATACTCAAGCAGGCTGAATTCCCGAGGGGTCAGCGGCACCATGATGGCGCCTCGCCACACGGTGTGGGCGGCCGGATCGAGTCGTACGTCGGCCGCAGAGAGGATTGGGCTGAAGGTCTCACGGGGCCTGCGCAACAGCGCTCGAACCCTGGCCGCCAACTCGGGATAGGCGAAGGGCTTCGTCAGATAGTCATCGGCGCCGGCGTCCAAACCGGCGACCTTTTCAGAGAGGCCGTCGCGGGCGGTGAGCATCAGGATCGGCAGTCCGACCTCGTTGGATCTAGCCGTTCGACAGAGATCCAGCCCATCGCCGTCCGGAAGTCCGAGATCCAGAACCAGCAGATCGTAGTCGTTTATGGCCAGCGATTCGGTGGCGTCGGCCACCGTAGGTGCGTGGTCGACGGCATGGCCCTCCTCGGCAAGGCCACGGATGATGACCTTGGCCAGTATTGCGTCGTCTTCGACCAGTAGTAGGCGCACCGCACAAGTGTTCCACGAAGCGCATGAAGAAGCGATGAAGGTGGCCTTCACCTTCGATTCATGGCCTGCTGTTTACGGTGCCCTCATGGTTCTCTCGACGGCCCCGTCACCGGCATCTTCAGCGCTCGGCGCCTCCCTGGCGAGGCGTGAGCCAAAGTTGGCGGCCGCGGCCCACCTGGTGAGGCGGACATCGATGGGAGTGCCGTTCGAGCGGGTCCAGGAACTGGCAACACTGTCCTGGGGTGACGCCGTCGATCGGGTCTTGGACGTTCGGACCGAGCTTGACGGGGCGACGGTCACCGATGACTGGGGTGACACCGCGCAGTGGTGGATCGATCGTATGACCGAGCCGACCACCGGTCTCACCGACCGTATGGCCTGGTTCTGGCACGGCATGTTGACCACCAATGCCTACAAGGTTTCGGGGAACTCTCTCCTAGCCGATCAGCTCGACCACATCCGGACCAACGCCCTCGGCAACTTCCGAGAGCTGCTTCACGGCTTCGTCGGCAGCGGTGCACTATTGCAGTACCTGGACGCCAGCTACTCGATGGCCTCCAACCCCAACGAGAACCTGGCCCGAGAGCTGATGGAGCTGTTCACCATCGGCCGGGGCCACTACAACGAGGACGACGTCCGAGCTGCAGCCCGGGCCCTGGCCGGCTGGGTTGTCGAAGACGGCAAGGTTGAATTTCGACGGGAAAACGCCTTCGTGGCGCCGCTCATCTACCTCGGTGAACAGGCCAAGTGGGACACCTCCATGATCGTCGACCGACTGTGCGACCATCCGGCCACCGCGGCCAGAATTGCCGGCCGGTTGTGGCACCATCTGGTCGGCGTTCCGCTCGATGACGAAACCGGGGCCGAGCTCGGGCAATGGTGGCAGGCTCAGGAGCTGGAGATCCGGCCCCTGGTCGAACGAATCCTTCGCGATCGGTCGTTCCGCGAACGCAGGCTGAGCAGGCCCCGGAGTGGGCTTGAGTGGTACTGCGCTGTTCGTTCCATCATCAGTTTCGAGAACGAGTTCTGGTACCTGGCAAACCTGGGCCAGATGCCATACCTGCCGCCAAGCGTCGCCGGATGGCCCCGAGATGACCGATGGCTCTCCCCCGGCTCGTTGCTGGCCCGCACCTCCTTCGTCCACAGCGTTGATCTCCGACCCCACCTACCGACCGGTGGCTCTGCCAGCTCGGCCACGGCGACCGAGACGATCCTCGATCGCTGCTCGCTGTACGAGGTGTCGAACGAGACCATCGAGGCAATCGACGGGGTGGCAGAGACGCCGGACATCGAACCGGAGACCGCCGAGCTGGTCCGGTGGCGACTGGCTCTTTCCAGCCCCGAGTTCAACCTGCTATGAGCTATGACCCAAACCAGACCGGTGGACCCGGCGATCGCCCGAATGGCACTGCGGCAAGGCCAGGCGTCAGGCGCCAAACCGGTGGTGGCCAGGTGCGGCGAAGTCCCCTCAGCCGCAGAAGCTTCCTGCAGTCATTGAGCGCGGCCGGAGCGGTGGCCGCCGGCGGCGGTGCCCTGTTCGCTTACTCCGGCCGGGAGAGCCCGCTCCGTGCAGATCCGCCGGCCGTCGGCGAATTTGGCGGAGTTGGTTCCGACGGCGTCGGCGATGCCCCGAGCGCTCTGGATGCCTCGACCGGCCGCCTGTTGCCCGGAGCGGTCGAGGATCGGGTCCTGGTGGTCGTTGATCTCCAGGGCGGCAACGACGGCCTCTCCACGGTCATTCCGGCCGGGGATCCCCACTACTACGACATGCGACCCAATCTGGCGGTGGCTGAAGATGAAGTTCTGGGTCTGGATGACGATGTTGGCCTCCACCCGTCTCTGGCCCGTCTACACAAGCGTGGTATTACCACCGTCGAGGGCGTAGGTCCGGTCGGCGGCGATCTGTCGCACTTCGCGATGACGGAACGATGGGAGCGGGGCGACGTGACCGGCGACAACGGACTTCGGACCGGCTTCCTCGGTCGATTGACGGACTCGGTTGATGACGGTTCGGCGCTGGTCGGCGCCTCCATGCTGGGGCCGACCGCTCATCTCATAACCAATCGTGCTGCCACCATGGCCCTCGGCGGACCGGACGACCTGTGGTTCCTCGAGCCGAGCGACTGGACCGAGGTCATGGCGTTCCAGAGCGGTCTCGCGGCCTTCGACAACGCTGTCGACGGTGCCGGCGGCAACCTCGTGGCCACTGGCCACGCCGGTCAGATCTTGGCTTCCTACCGAGACCTCACCGCCTTGGCCTCCGACCTGGCCTCAGACGAGGATGACGAGGCCGACTGGGAACATGAGATGATCCAGGACGGCGGCCAGCTCGGTGAGAACCTGTATTTTGCCGCTGACCTCATCGCGGCCGACGTTGGCGTACGGGTGGTCTATGCCGCCGTGGGAGACTTCGACACCCATTCGGATCACCAGTGGCGTCAGGCCGACAATCTCAGTCGAATCGACGCCTCGATCGACGGTTTCCTCAACCGGGCGGAAGATCTGGGCTTCGCCGATCGGGTGCTCGTGGCCACCATCAGTGAGTTCGGCCGCCGTGTTCCGGAGAATGATGGCGGACTTGACCACGGGTCGGCGTCGACGATGCTGTTGGCCGGCCCGGTCGGAAACCGCAGGCTCGGAGAGCGCCCCGCGCTTAGCGAGCTCGACGAGGACGACAATCTGCGGGTAACCGTCGGATTCGATCGATATCTGGCAGGCCTGGCCCAGGATTGGCTCGGCGTCGAAGCCGTCTCAGTACTTCCCGGCGACCCGGAACCACTGCCAATCCTCTAGCTCAAGCGGTCAGCGACGGCCGTACAGAAACCGGGTGTTAGCCCGTTGCATCTTGTGCTGCTGGCGGCTTTGGCCGAATCTGCAGCAGCTCTTCTGCGTCGAGGTGGCACTTGATCATGTGCCCCTCGCCGATGCTGATGAGGTCAGGCTCGGTCACATCGCACAGACCTTCGACCACCCGATGGCATCGGGTGTGGAAGACACACCCCGACGGTGGGTTGGCCGGCGATGGGATGTCACCATCGAGGGGAATCCGGTCGGCGGCCTCGCCGTCCACATTTGGCACCGCTGACAACAGCGCCTCGGTATAGGGGTGGACCGGGCCACGGAAAAGCTGGTCGGTGGTGGTCAGCTCAACAATACGACCCACGTACATGACAGCAATCCGGTCCGCCAGGTACCGCACGACGCCGATGTCGTGGCTGATGAAGAGATAGCTTGTGCGCACGTCCCGCTGAAGCTCGGCCAGCAGGTTGAGGATTGCGGCCTGCACCGAGACGTCGAGGGCGGAGGTTGGTTCGTCACAGACCACAACGTCGGGGTCCCCGGCGAACGCTCTGGCGATGGCAACCCGCTGCTTCAAACCGCCTGACAGCTGTCTCGGCCGCATATCGAGGTGACGGGGTGAGAGCTGCATGGCGGTCGCCACTTCGATCACTCGCTTGTCAGCCTCGGCACCTTTGACGCCGGTGAGCTTGGTGACCGCCCTGGTCAGGATGCGGCGGACCGTCCACGCCCGGTTGAGAGCCGAGTCGGGATTCTGGAAGACCATCTGAATGGCTTGGATCGAGGCTTCTCGGCGGCTGGTGGCCTTGGTGGCCATCGTTCGGCCCCGCAGGGTGATCTCGCCGCCTTCGTCCGGCTCGTACACACCGAGCATGGTTTTGGCCAGCGTCGATTTACCGGAACCGGACTCCCCGACCAGACCGAGGGTCTCACCCTCGGCGAATCCCATGTCGACCGAGATCAGGGCCGGGATGTCTCCCGAACGCTGACGGAAGGTCTTCGAAACGCCGTTTACGCCGATGATTTCGGTGCTACCGACCGTGTGCTCCTGGTGGATCTCTTCCGGTTCGGGAACCTCATCGATTCGATCCGGGTGATGGCAACGGGTCCAGTGGCCGTCGCTACTGCGCTCGACGATCGGTGGCACCTCGCCGCGACAGATGTCGGTGACGATGGGGCAGCGATCGACATAGACGCAAGTGGGCAGGGCCTCACCGATCTGGGGCAGGGTGCCGGGAATGGTGAACAGCTCCCGGTCGGTCTTTCGAAGACCGCGGCGGGGAATCGAATTCAAGAGACCGACGGTGTAGGGATGGCCGGGCCGATCGAAAACCTCCTCAACCGTTCCCTGTTCAACGATACGACCGGCGTACATGACACCGACCCGGTCACACATGGTGCGAATCACACCGAGGTTGTGGGCGATGAGCAGCACCGCTGCGCCGGTCGCGTCTCGCAGCTCCCGGACCAGATCCAGGACCTCGGCTTCGACGGTGGCATCGAGGCCGGTCGTCGGCTCATCGAGCACCAGCAGCGATGGGTCGGAGGCCAACGCCATGGCGATGACCACCCGCTGCAGCATGCCGCCCGAGAGCTGGTGGGGATATCGGTCCATGACACTCGTGGGATCGGCGATGTGAACCCGTTCCAAAGCCAGCCTGGCCTGCTCTTTTGCCTGCCCCGATGATTGACCGAGGATTTCAAAACATTCTGCGACCTGACGACCGATCTTCAGCACAGGATTCACGGCTTGGACCGGGTCCTGATACACCATGGAGGCGTTTCGGGCCCGGAACTCGCGCAGCTCGGGCCCTGACATGGAGGTCAGATCATGACCATCAGCATTGATCGAGCCTGCCGTGATAAGACCGTTCGATGGCAGGTACCGCAACGCGGCGTAGGCCGTCGTCGACTTGCCGCAACCGGACTCGCCGACCAGGCCGAATGCCTCACCGGGCTTGACCTCGAAGCTGACCCCCCGTAGCACCTCCCGGGGCGTGCCCCGAACGATGTAGGACATGTGGAGGTCACGGATTTCGAGCGCAGCGGTGGCTGACCCTGCCGATGACGGGGAGGTCTCGGTAACGCTCATGATTTTGTGGCCCTCTCGATCGAGTCGGCGATGAGGTTGACGGCAATGACCAGAGTGGCGATGGCCAAGGCGGGAAAGATCGTCGGCCACCAGACGTCATTGACGACCTGGAGGTAGTTCTGGGCGACGTCGACGCCCCAATCGGGGTCGGTCACGTTGCCGCCTGACAGCCCAAGGAATGCCAGTGTGGCCAACGTGAACACCGCGTAACCGAGGCGGACGGTCACCTCCACGATGACAACACCGATCACGTTTGGAAAAATCTCCCGAGTGATGATGAAAAGGCTCCGCTCGCCCCGCATACGAGCCGCTGTCACGTAGTCGAGCTGAGCCTCGCTGAGTGTTGCGGCGCGGATCGTGCGGGCCACCGGGGGAATGAACAGGAAGGCGATGGCCCCGATCACTACGGCGTCGGTCGCTCCGAAGGTGAAAACGATCACGATGGCCAAAAGAATGGCCGGTATGGAAAGCACGGCTTCGAGCACCCTGCTCACGATGTCATCGACCCAGCCCCGGAAGTAACCGGTGAACAGTCCGATAAGGGTGCCGAGGGCGGTGGCGATCAACGTGGCGGAAGGAGCGGCGATGAGGATCGGCCGGGCTCCGTGGACAACGCGGGCGTACACATCACGACCGAGTCTGTCGGTGCCGAACCAGGCCGTGCCGTCGGGTGGGGTTCGGCGGAGCGCCTCGCCGCCATCGGTCACGACGGTGTCTTTCGGACCCCATTGGGTCAACAGGTCGGGAAAAAATGCCGCCAAAATCCAGAAGGCGAGAATCAGACAACCGATGATGAAACCCGCGCTTGTGAACAGCACCCTACGTTGCTCACGCCGGACCTGGTCCCTGGTTGTCGCCCCATCGTCGACAGCCGCCGCATCGACCGCGTCCTCGGCGCTGGAATCTACGAGTTCGCTCTGAGTCATGAATCCTCGCTCCGGGTCATGATGTTTCCGCTCCAGATCATGGTTATTCGCTCAGACTCAGTCTGGCCCGCGGATTCATCCAGGCGATGAGTAAGTCTGCGCCCAGGGTGGCCAGCATATAAATGAGGGCCACTGTCAGTACACCGCCACGCAGCAGCGGGTAGTCGGCACTGTCAACTGCATCGAAGATGAGGCGCCCAAGGCCGGGGTAGTTGAAAATCAATTCAAGTCCGACCATGCCGCCGAACATGTAGCCCAATTGCGTACCAATAACCGCGACCGTCGGCAGCAGAGAATTGCGCAATATGTGTTTTCTGAACACCTGGGAAAGGCTCAGGCCCTTCATGAACGCGGTTCTCGTGTAGTCGGCCTCGAGGGCGGTGATTGTGCTGGCCCGGGTGATACGGGCGATGTACCCGAAGTACACCGTCAGAACGGTTAACGCAGGCAAAAGCATGAACCGCATCTGGGTGAAGATCCCTGCTCCTTCCGGCGGATTGGCCACCACTTTGAAGAAATCGATGGGGACCGCCAGCAGTGCCAGAAACAGCACCCCGACCACGAAGTCGGGCAGGGACGACAACGCGACACCGGTGTTGACGATCACACGATCGATCAACGTGTCACGCTTGTAGGCCGTTATCAGACCTCCTGCCACCGACAGCGGCAGCACGAGCAGCAGCGAGAATCCCACAAGTTTGAATGAATTCCACACCGACGATTTGACCAGGCTGATAACGGTGTTACCGGGCCTGGTGAAAGAGTCCCCGAAGTCCAGGCGAACCGTGTCCGAAACGACGTCTGTCAACTGGCGGCCGACGGACTTATCGAGGCCCAACGATTCGGTGACCGCCTGTAAACGCTCAGGCGATGCAGTGCCGCCCGCGATCTTTCGGGCCGGATCCCCAGGGGCGACATTCGGAATAAGCGTGATGATGATGAGAATGATCGCAAGGGTGACCACCGATAGGAGCAGTCTTCGAATGATGAACCGTCTCACCTAATATCCTCACACAGGGGGCTACTGAAAACAACCTTGAATGTGAAACGGTGGGCCCCTGGAAGGGTCCACCGTCCCTCCACTTCGTTAGTTCAGAACGACCTTAGGCCGACTTTGACGCTTTTTGGAATTGCATGTGGCCAAGAGCGGTCACATCGACACCGGTAACCGACTTGTCGTGGCCGCCCAGATAGTCGAAGAAGAACGGGTACAGGGCTGGCGCATCCTCATGGAGGAGCTTTTGGATCTCGCCGACCGCCTTCTTCTGGCCATCGACGTCGATGGCGCCCTGGTACTCATTGAACAGCCGATCAAAGTCCGCAGACGCGTAGTTGGACGAGTTCCAGTCTCCGTCGGTTTGGAGTGCCCGCCCGAAGAAAATATCGGGCGTCGGCCGGTGGCCGTAGTCGACGATTCCGATGGGCGCCGAGGCGCCGCAGGGAATCCCTGGACCGCTGGTATCAGGCTGCGAACCGTAGCTCGCTCCGGCGCACCAGTATTCGCCGTAGAAATCAGAGTTTGCGGTAGTGTTCACCGCCAATGTGATCCCGGCCTCGGCACAGTTCTGCTCGACGATGGCACCCATGTCCGGGCTGGCCTGGATATCGCCGGTCTCCAGCATGGCGGTCAAACCCTCCTGGCCGGCATCGACCAAAAGCTGCTTGGCCATGTCGATGTCCTTGGTCCGCTGCGGCGTTGCGTCGCCGTCGAAGAAGGGGAGGGTCGGGTGAACCGGGTGATCGTTTCCGACAATCGCCCGGCCTTCAAAGAGGGTGTCAACCATCTGTTGACGGTCAAGACAGTGAGCGATGGCCCGACGGACCCTGGCATCTGCGAACGGCCCATCGGCCGGGAGCTGGGTGTTGAACCAGAGCTGACGGTGGTTCGCCGACGGTGGCGTCAACACGGTGAACTCGGCATCATCGAGCAGGCTGGAACCATCGACCACGCTGAACGACTGGATCATGTCAAGCTCGCGGGCTTGCATGGCGGCAACCCTGTTGCCCTCTGACTCGAAGCCGGCGAGGCTGATCGTGTCGAGGTTGGGGCGGCCGCCCCAGTAGTCCTCGGTGGCTGTGAACACGCTGGTGAAGGTGGTGGCGTCGTGGCTCTCGAGGATCCACGGACCGGTGCCTGTCGATCGGGCGTCGAGCGTTGTGCCGTCCGAGTAGTCGGCGGGGGTGATCAACGACTGCGGATTGAAGATCGACACCAAGACCGGCAGGTTGCCGTTTGCGGCATCGAGGTTGATGACCGCCGTCAGATCGTCGGGGGTCTCCACCGCACCTTCACTGATGACGCCGGCCACACCGGCACCGGCGACGGCCATACGGTCGACTGCTGCGGCTACGTCGGCCGAGGTGAATGGGGTGCCGTCGTGCCACATGACATCGGGACGAAGTTTGAATGTCCAGGCGGTGCCGTCATCGTTCGGCGACCATTCGCTGGCCAATGCCGTCGGGCCAATGTTTCCGTCGCTACCGAGCCCGACAAGGTACTCAAAGCTCTGCGACAGCACGCTGTAGGTGCCAAGGTCGATCATGTTCAGCGGATCGAGGCCCGAGTTGGCGTCACCAAACTGGATTCCGACCTTGAGCTCGCCGCCGGCAACCGGCTCGCCCCCGCTCTCCGAACCGCTGTCGGTCGAGTCGGCATCAGAGCCTGCGCTACCGTCGCTGTCGCTGTCGCTGCCGCAGGCGGCAATGACGGCACCCATGAACGGGGCGGACAAGCCGAGGATGGTCCCTCGCTTGACAAAGTCGCGTCGTGCGATCCGGTTGCGAGCGTAGGATTCAACGAGGTCCACCTCGAGCGGACTTGCGTCGCGGCGGAGCATGTCGAACAGCTTCCAATTCATAAGTATCCCCTTGTCGCCAAGTGTCTCACCGGCGTCGTATTCGCCAAGAACCGTACACCGGACAAAGGGGTTGTTGGACCCAACAGCGACGCATTGCAATGCGGTTATTTGTGCTCCACGACCAAATTCGGCGCTGCGCTAGCCCGCTGGTCCATGCGACTGCAAGCGCCCTGACGCAGTGATTCTCTGGGATTTGTAGAGCCACGGGTCGCGCCGGGGATCGATCTGACATAACACCTGGTCGGACCCACCATCAGACCGAGTCTGCGACCCATTGACGTACAGCTTGTAACGATTTCGTTATGTAAACCGTTGTGTATCGGATGCCATCAGACGACGGCTGGTCAAACCTGCTCACCCGAGCCATGTGGTCCAGCGGTTTTCGTGTTCGGCGACCCAGTCGGCTGCCACAGCATCCACGGATCGGCCCTCGTTCTCCACCTGGTCGATCATGAGCAGCTGATCATCGATTGAGAGCGAAAAGCCGGAGAAGAAGCGGTGTAGATCCGGAGCGGCCGTGGCGAGAGCCGGTGAACCTGCCTTGAAGAGCCGATCGTCGGGATAATCGCAGCGTTGCGGCTCCCCCGCCTCGATGTCCGCCTCACAGTCTTCGGTGCGGGGCGGCAGTGCCACATTCACCAAATCGAACGCTGCAACTTCGGCGGTCGGGGTCCACCAATACAGCAGGATCGGCTCGCTTTGAGAGGTCGCGGCGACCAGCTCACTTCTGGTCGCTTGCTCGGACCCGGTATATACCACGTCGAACGGCAGATCGAGTTCGGCAATGATGTCCTCGTCGAACTGTTCGAAATTCGTGTCCGTTCCCAGGAATCGACCTCGGTCCCCGGTAAGGGCGGTGGCGAATTCCGCTGCCACATCAGGCTTGGCCAGCGCTTCCCACGTCGACAATTCGGGAAACTCATCGAGAACGTATCGGGGCACGAACCACCCGACCTTGCCATCGACGCCCAGTTCGCCGAGCGGTTCGACCCGGCCCGAGGACAACATCTCCCGATTCCGAGCATCGAGCGACGACGGCCAGATTTCCAGAACGACATCGAGTTCGCCGTCGGCCAGATCGTTCAGCATGAGTTGGGTATCCATGACCGGCACGGACTCGACCGGATACCCGAGACGACGTTCGATTATCTGCTCGGCGATCGCCGCGTTGAGCTTGGCCGCCGTCCAATCCCCTACCCCGAGACTCACCGTCGCCTTGAAGTCCGACCGTCCCGAGGGGCTCGCGGTCGGATCTGAGGCTTCGACGTCGACCGATTCGGCTTCCTCCGAATTGGTCGATGTGCAGCCGACCAGTGCCAAGCTCATCGTCAGAAGCAGCACGCCGAGCGGCTTCAGCCGCGGTCCAAACACCAATCGATCCACGGTCCAATACCGTATCCAACCCGCCCATCCGAACGATCTCGACCCTCGTTACATCGGGCGTGGGGAGGCGAACCCGAACCGTGGCAGCGGACGGGACCCGGCGGCCGGGCAGGAGTAAGGTCCAGGAATGAGTCTTGCCAGGGGCATGTGGGAGGTTTGTGAGCGGTACCACCAGGTGTGTTACATCGCTCCCGAAGTCCGCACCGCCGGCGCCGATGCCGGTCTCAAGGGGTTCTGGATGAACTACTTCGCCACGAGGGCCGCGCCGATGGGGGCCGTTGGACCGAATGTGGTGGAGGCGGTGTTCTTTTATTACGGACCGAAACGGGTCCGTCGGGCCATACCGGACGCCTGGAAGTTCTCCTCACCGGAAGCCATCCTGGCCAGCCGATATCGAGCCATGGACCTGGCGCTGGCCCGCGAACTTGGGCCGCTGATCGACAGCCCGGACATCGAGGAGGCGGTCGAGCTCCACCGCCTCAGCCTTGAAGGGGCGGACATGCTGGGTAAACCGCTCTACGCCGGTTGGCGAGGTCTGACCGAGCCGACCGAACCGCATGTGGCGCTGTGGCACCTGGCCACTCTGCAGCGGGAGTACCGCAGCGGGTGTCACCTCATTGCGCTTGCCGCGGCCGGGCTCGACGGCTGCCAATCGGTCGTGTCGCAGGTTGCGGTTGACCAGGCACCGAAGGCATGGATCACCGACGAGGCAGGCTGGGGCGATCAGGATGCAACAGCAGCTGTCGAGGCACTGGTCGAGCGAGGTTGGCTGAACACCGATGGCACCGCAACCGAGGGCGGCCACGCCGGGCGTCAAGCGGTGGAGGAGCTGACCGACCGTCTGGACGGGCATCGCTGGGAACGATTCGGCAACGAACGTTGCGACCGGCTCCGCGAGCTGATGAGCAACCTCATCGGAGCCTTTCCCCTCGACGACCAGTTGGACTGGCGGGAGATCTACGGTGACAACGACTAGCCAGCCACCGCTAGGTCCATACCGGCGGCCCGGTCTACCATCTCGCCATGGAACGACTAGCAGGCAAGGTTGCGTTGATTACCGGTGGGGCCAGAGGCCAGGGAGCGGCCGAAGGCAGGCTGTTCGCCGAACATGGGGCGACAGTGGTTCTGACCGACGTTCTCGGTGACGAGGGTCGGGCCACGGCGGAGGAAATCGGTGGCACGTTCTTCGATCATGACGTACCGATAGTGAGGCCTGGGCCGCTATCACCGCCGACGTCGTCGCCACCAACGGCAAGATCGACGTCTTGATCAACAACGCAGGCATCTTCAAGCTCGGCGGTGTGATCGACACCGATCGTGAGGTGTGGGACCAGACGATCGCCATCAACCAGACCGGTGTGTTCCTGGGCATGCAGGCCGTCGCCCCGGCCATGACCGCCAACTCATCCGGCTCGATCATCAACATCTCGTCGATCGCCGGCCTTCGTGGCGCCGGTCTGGCCCTGGCTTACTCGGCCAGCAAATGGGCTGTCCGAGGCATGACGAAAGGCGCAGCTCAGGAGCTGGCGCCTCTCGGAGTTCGGGTCAACTCGATCCATCCCGGCATCATCGACACACCGATGCTCGCCACCTTTGATAATGCCGACATGCGCGAACAGATCCAGGCCAGAATCCCCATGGGCTACGAAGCTTCCGCCGACGACGTGGCAAACCTGGCCCTATTCCTGGCGAGCGACGAGAGCAGCTATTGCACCGGTTCGGAATTCATCGTCGATGGCGGCATGACCGCGTAAGGCTCGGCCTTGAAGGTCGGGGTCGGTCGGTGAACTAGAGTCTCGACCATGGACGGCATCCACGACATGGGTGGGATCGAAGGCTACGGCCCGATCCCCTACGCACCGCAAGAGCGCATCCGGATCGGTACCAGGTGGGAGGCCTTCTCCGGTGCGGCCGTGTTCGCTCTGCTCCGCTCGGGTAAAACCAACATCGATGCCCACCGCCACCGGATCGAACGGCTGGACCCGACCCGCTACCTGCCGATCTCGTACTGGGGCCGGTGGCTGGCGGCTGTCGAGTCGGCAACGGTCGATCAGGGCATCGCCGACAAGGAGGAAATCGATCAGGCCATAACCGGCCTCGGCCATGATCCGGACCGGACCGCACCGGTGCCGTCCATGCACCCGGTGATCGCCCTCGAGTCCGATCGGAACGACCCGACGTTCATCCGCGACATCGACCGAGCTCCGCGGTTTGAAGTCGGCGACCAGATCGTGGCCATGGCCGATGCCCCCCATGCCGGCCACCACCGGCTCCCTCGCTATGTCAGAGGCCGTAGCGGATCCATCGTGCGCCGCTACCCGGCCTTCACCTTCCCTGATGCCATGGCCCACGGCGGCGGTGAACAACCAAACTATGTGTACGCCGTCGGGTTCACGGCTCGAGAGCTTTGGGGACCCGAGGCCGACCCGAAGCAGATGTGCCACCTCGACATGTTCGAGCCCTACCTCCGTCCCGCCGATTCAGCCTCGTCGGCCGCCACCGAAAGCCAGACTGCATGACTGTTTCTGATGAGCCGACCGAGTACCGGTCCGATGACAACGGCAACGACGCTGGGGCCTCCGGGTTTGCCGCAGGCCAAGCCATACGAGCCGAGGCCCTCGAGAGCATTCTGGTCGACAAAGGCATTCTGAGCGCCACCGAGGTCGACGACTTCATCGAGATCTGGAACCACCGGGTCGGCCCGATGATCGGGGCCAAGGTGGTGGCCAGAGCGTGGGTCGACGAGGACTTCAAGAACAGGCTGCTTGAAGACGCCACCCAGGCGGTGATCGAGATCGGGGTCAACCCGGGCCGGTTGGAACGGCTGGAGGTCGTCGTAAACGAGCCCGGCGTACACAACGTGGTCTGCTGCACCCTCTGTTCGTGCTATCCGTGGACCCTGCTCGGGTTGCCGCCAGGCTGGTACAAATCCCCGGAGTATCGATCCCGCATCGTCCGTGAGCCTCGAGCGGTGTTGTCCGAGATGGGACTGCGGTTGGACGACGAGGTCACGGTTCAGGTCTGGGACTCCAGCGCCGAAGTTCGCTATCTGGTGATCCCGGAGCGGCCTGCGGGTACCGACGACCTGTCCGAGGAAGAGTTGATGGAGCTTGTGACCCGCGACTCCATGATCGGCGTGGCCCAAGCGATGGCATCATCGTGACTACATCGGCCAGACCAAGCCATGAGACGTCGGACCCAACGGCAAACCCGGATCCCAACTCAACGGAGGATCCGCTCGACAGCGATGGACCGGCCGCACCACCGCGGGCCAATGGGGAGCTGGTGTTCACCGCTCCCTGGCAATCGCGAATGTTCGCCACCACCATGCGGTTGCATCAGGTCGGCCATATGGACTGGGAACGGTTTCGGCAGGGTCTCATCGCTCAGATTGCCGATCACGAACGGGAGCTGGCCGACCCGGAGGACTATGACTACTGGGGATGCTGGCAGCGCGCATTGGAGCAGCTGCTGACCGAATTGGATTCGGTGTCAGCCACCGAAATTGACGCCACGTCGAAGGTATTGGCCACTCGTCCCGCCGGCCACGACCATCAGCACAGCCACGACCATCACCACTAGCCCGATCAGCGGTGGCTGAGAGACGCCCTACCCGCTGAAGGCTCGCACCGCCCCGAGTAGAACGCCGGCCCCGTTTGCCGCTTCCTGACTGGTGATGTTCTCAGCCTCGTTGTGGCTCAGCCCGTCTTCACAGGGAACGAAGATCATTGCTGTTGGGCAGTGACGGGCTACGTAGCAGGCGTCGTGACCGGCACCGGAGATCATTCTGCGGTTCGAAAGTTCCAACGCCTGAGCCGCCTGCTCCACGGCATCCACCAAATGGTCGGCAAAGGCCACCGGCTCCGAGTCGTTCTGCAACTCGATGCTGTACCCGACCCCGAGCCGGTCGGATTCGGCGGCAACGATGGCCCGCATTTCGGTCTCCATACGGTCGAGCACCGCGGCCTCAGGGTGGCGAATGTCGAGTGTGCAGCGAAGGACCTCGGGAATGGTGTTTGGTGACACCGGCATGGAGTGGAACTGGGCGAAGGTGGCACGAGCCCACTCCCCCTGAGCTTCAACGGCCTCGTAGACCTTGGAGACGATTGCCGCCATCACCTTGGCTGGATCCTTGCGACCAACCATCGGGGTCGGGCCTGCGTGGGCCGGGAAACCCAGAAGTTCGATGGTGAACCACCGCAGTCCCTGGACCCCGGTCACAACACCGACATCCAGCCGGTCCGCTTCCAGGATCGGTCCCTGTTCGATATGAAGCTCGAAGGCCGCGGCGTGAGCGGAGGGTGCTGCCGGCCGATCCCCGGCCCACCCAAGGCGATCCAGCTCCTGGCCGACAGAAATGCCGTCGATGTCGGTGAACCCTCGGGCGACGTCCAGGCCGAGCTTGCCGGCCCAGACCGCGGAGCCCATCATCGAGTACTGAAAGCGCGAGCCCTCCTCGTTCGTCCAAACGACGAGATCGATCGGTCTGGCGGTCTCGATCCCGAGATCGTTCAACCGCTCAATCACCTCGAAGCCCCCCAGCACGCCGTAGACGCCATCGAAGCGACCCCCGGTCGGCTGGGTGTCCAAGTGGCTACCGATCAAAACCGGTTCCGCCGAGCCGTCTCGGCCAGGTCGACGGATCCACAGATTCCCGATCTCGTCGATCTCGGCGCTGCACCCGGCGGCTTCGGCCCACTGCCTGAGCAGTGCGCGGCCCGCTGCGTCCTCGTCGCTGAGCGCCTGACGATTGCTGCCCCCGTTCGACGTCGGCCCGACGGTGGCCATCTCCATCAACCGGCTCCAAAGCCGATCTCCATCCACCGAAAGCTCCGCACTGTCTGTCTTCAAAGAACGCTCCTTATGTTGCGCATACCCGTGAGCATGCGTTTGCGGCCGCTGCCTGCGTCCGCGCTGTGAAGACCCATTGTTACCCATATCGAAGATGTCCGGGCAACGACAGCCGGAGTCCGCAGTGTCAAATGGCGGGAACCGCTGGTTGCGGTGAATACTCGGACGGTGACAGATCGTTCGCCGCTCTATCGCTGGTCTCGGGGACCGTCGGCGAACGGTATGGGCGTCGGCGGGTGCTTCAAGTCAGCCTCAGCGCCTACACGGTGGCTTCGATTCTGGTTTCCGTGGCGCCGACCCTCGGGATCTTCCTGGCGCTTCGAGCCGTCCAGGGGTCGGCCAACGCCTTCATCACTCCTCTGCTGATCGCCGGGCTGGCCGACATAGATTGGCCGCGTACCGACAGACCATCCTGTCGTTCCGCTTCATCGGCCATGCCATCGGCCCGATCATCTGGGTCCCCGTCTTCGGCCGTTCGGTGCAGTTGGCTTTCGTCGGCTCCGCCCAGCTCGGCGTGATTACGGTCATCGGGGTGTTGCTGGCGGTCCCTCGATCGAGTGGTCCAGATCGCTACGGCCCGCCGTCACCGATTGCCCAGCGGCGCCTTCGCCGATCGACGGCCCACTGACCACCTCTACTTGGTCAACAGAGCCGTCGGGCTCAACCCGTTTACCAGAGCCGTCACGCTCGAGGTCGCCGAGTTGACCGTCGGGTTCGGAGGCCCGGGGCGGTTTTGGTGGCGTCGCCAGGATGAAGAAGATCATTCCGGCGCCGGCCATGAGCGCCAGGACGGTGAAGCCGGCCTGATAACTCCCGGTTCGGTCGGCCATAACGCCGGCAACCAACGGACCGCCCATCATCCCCAACATGACGACGACCGACGAAAGGCCCATGATTTTGGCAAACGACGTCGACCCGAAATAGTCAGCACGTAGAGCCTGCATGAGCGGCCCACGAATACCCCATGCCAATCCATGGAACGGAACGAACAGCCAGATCATCCACCGGGAGGTGGCGTAGGTCAGCAGCAGGAGCCCGACCATGTGACCGATCATGGCAACCGAAGCCAACAGCCGCTTGTTCACCCGATCGCCGAGCACTCCCCCGGTCAACTGACCGACGAACTGCAACAGAGGCATGGCCCCGCCAACGAAGCTGGCCTCCTGCAGGCTGAAGCCCTGCTCACTGGTGAGGTACAGCGCAAGGTGGGCGATGACCGCTCCCACCACCAACAAAGCGGTGGCGTGGCCCAGCGAGATCATCCAAAACGCCCGCGTCCTGACGGCATCACGGGCCGTGAAGTGAATGTCGGAAACACCTTCGGCCCTGCGGTCGTTTTGCGGGAGCGTCTTTGGGTCGATCCCATCGACATGCTCACCACGATCGGCTGGATCGTCGCCGAAAAGCATGGTGAGCGGATACGCCAGGGCGATGATGGCCACACCGGACAGGCCTGCCGTCCAGCGCCAGCCGATGGTACGCAACACCCAGACGACGCCCGGCGTGACAATGCCGCCGATGGCGAAGCCGGTTCCCGACAACGAGAGTGCTTTTGCCCGGTTGCGTTCGAACCACCGGACGGTGGCCGAGGTGACGCTGAGAAAGCCGCCGAGGCTGGCGCCGACCGCGGCAACGCCCAACGTCGCGAAGAACTGCCACAGGGTCTGGATCTGGCTGAAGCCGATCATGCCGAGGCCCATGACGATCACGCCAACCTGCATGACCAGCCGGGTGCCGTAGCGCCCGAGCGCCCAGCCCTGCAACGGGCCGAGCAGCCCGCTCTCGGCCCGCATCAACGAAAAGGCGATGGAGAAGTTGGTCTTGCTCCACCGAAACTGACGTTCCAGCAGCACCGCATAGTTTCCGTAGGCCTGCGTCAACAAGCCGCTATGCAACGCTTGGGTGGCAGCTCCCGCTGCGACGAGCTTCCAGCCGTGGAAAACCTTCCTACGCCGCGCCATCAACCGGTGGCCGCTGCCGTCGATTGAGACTCAGGTCTTGGAGTCCCCGCCCGCTGCGTTTCGGACCAGGTCATCCCCTCCTGGACGTGGCGCGGATCATCGTCAGACGGCAGATCAAAGTCCATTGATTCGAGCTTGGTAGATCTGTGGGTGTCGCACAAATCCCAATCGGTGACTCCCGACACAGCCGCTCGTCGCGGCCCGGATGGACGCCGAGCGGTCGCTCCAAAACCGGAGCAGCTTAGCCGATGGGCCGGAAATAGCTAGCGTGGCAATAGGTGGGAATCTCCAATTCGAACCGCAGGCAGTACGCTTCGGCCGCCTCGGCGTCCTCGTCGAATCCGGGGACATAGATGGCCCAGTTGCCGGGAGTGAGATTCTCGACCTCATCGGTCGGTACCAGTTCCAGGATCTCGTGACCGGCGTCGCTCAGTTGATCGAGTGTATCGAGCGCGAACTGAACGCCAGAAAGGCCGCCGCCTGAGAAAGCACATTCTGCGATGATAAAGATCAGACCACAAAACCAGAGCGGCGATGCGCAAGCAATCTACACCCTTAACGAAGCCGCATTTGCCGAACAGGCTGCAATGATCAAGCAACTGCGACAGAACAATATCCCGAATTTGCACCTGAGCAAGAAGGACAGCAAAGCCCTTCGCAAAGTTCACCGCGAAGCATTGGTCAAGCGCTCGTTGTTGATCAAGATCGTGGCTGCCTGGCTAATCACAGTGCCTGCATCAGCGGTGATCGCTGCGATAATGTTCTATACAATTCGCGGCTTCATGTTGCCTTGAGTATTGTCCGGGCGCGCAACCTTTGCGCAACGGCGTCAGGCAATTCAAATTGTTTGACCCGACAATTTCAACGGCCAACAGCCGTCAGAATTTGGTGCTTATTTCAATGCCGAATATCACCGCAACGTCGCTGCCCGACGCAAAAGCGGGCCCAGGAAAAAACGCGCCGCCGTAGATGTCGATATCAAACTTCTCAAATTCCCTGAAGGCGACAACAATATCGATCTCCTGGCCAAGGTGCCGATCACTACCGGTAGGCTTTTGGCCAAGCGCGCTGTCGCGAATTTTGGCCGAGCGTTTGTGCTGAAAGTTATAGTGGTACATGAAATCCACCGTTGAATGTTCAAAAATGTCAAATCCTGCGCCGACCGTGTGATCGCGCTGCGCGATGAGGTGCGCAAGCCCCACGTGATGGCCCCGCCCTATGTGGTGAAACCCAATAATAAGGGCTCAACCGTAGGGGTGTATCTGGTCAATGAGGCCGCCAACAGCCCGCCGCAATTATCCGATGACATGCCTGCCGATGTGATGGTTGAGCAATACGCCCCAGGGCGCGAGCTGACCACAACCGTGATGGGCGATCGCGCACTGACAGTGACTGATATCATCACCGATGGCTGGTATGATTACGATGCCAAATACGCCCCCGGTGGATCGCGCCATGAGGTGCCCGCCGATATCCCCGCTGACATATTTGACGCCTGTATGGATTACGCTATTCGCGCCCACAATGTACTGGGCTGCCGCGGGCTAAGCCGGACCGATTTCCGCTGGGATGAAGCCCGCGCCGTGGCTGGTCTGTATCTGCTTGAAACAAACACACCACCCGGCATGACCCCAACTTCGTTGAAAGGGAATAGTCGTAAGAACGCTTTCCCAATTATATTCTCTCTTTGGAGGACACCC
>JAVJHY010591606.1:0-18375 GCA_035593235.1 Phascolosoma agassizii | reverse complement strand
CCCTGAACGGCGCGATGCCGGTGCCCGGACCGATCATGATGACCGGCACGGCCATTCCCCAACTGGGGTTCGGCAGCGAGCTGACCGGGGAGATCGGCGCGCGCATCGCGGACGGAGAAAAGATCAGCCTGCTCGACAAGCTCGACGGGCTCGGGACCGAACTCGGCTTTGACACTTACACCGACGGCAGCAGATCGACGCTCGATGTGTTCTTAATGTGTATGGCGCTGATGGTCGGCACTGCGGGACTGCCGCACGTCATCGTTCGATTCTTCACGGTTCCCAAAGTCAGGGACGCGAGAATATCGGCCGGCTGGGCTTTGCTGTTTATCGCCGTTTTGTACACGACAGCGCCGGCGGTAGGTTCGATGGCGCGCTACAATCTTGTCAATACGATCCAGACCGGAGAGGTTGGAGCAGTCGACGGTAATCTCGCGTACGAAGAACGCCCCGGCTGGTTTAATACCTGGGAAAAAACCGGTTTGCTCTCGTTCGACGACAGGAACGGTGATGGTCGCGTGCAGTACTACAATGACGGCAAGGCCGAATTCGCAGCACAAGCTGCAGAATACGGCTGGCAAGGTAACGAGTTAACCGTTGACCGTGACATCATTGTGCTGGCGAATCCTGAGATCGCCGGGTTGCCGAACTGGGTCAGGCCGTCGAACTGGCCCGCCGTTCCGAGTGCGATGTCGATCGTTTGGCTCGTGATCGCGGAGTCGAATTGCACTTCGATCTGCCCCGTGGTCGGCGTCAGGATCGAGCCGTTCTCGCTGAATGTAATTCCGGTGACGGAACCCGATATGACGGTGCCCTCGCTCTCCGGGAGCGAGACTTCGAGGTTCCACGTGTCGTCGACCTGACGCGAGTAGTCGAAGGTCAAAACGTGCGGCGCACCGCTTGTGTCGTAGACCTCGAGCGACGTCGTGACTTCATCGGGTCCCGTACCGTTGGTGGTCACCGCGAAGTAGCCCGAAGCCCAGTCGCTCGCGCCCGCCTGACTCTCCTTGTCTGTGATGGAGAGTGAGAGATCGGCCTCGCCCGCCGAATTGGCCTCGACGAGAATGCGTCCGGTCGCGTCGTCGAATGAGACGTTCGATTGGACGAAGCGCGTATCGATGAACGACGCGAGGTCGCCGACTGTCGTGCCATCGACGCCGTACGTGAACGCGGCCACGATCGGCGTGCCGTCCGCGTCCGTTCCCGTCACGTCGATCTCGTCGCCGACCTGATAGTCGTTCACGTTGAGCGTGAGCGCGCTGAGATCCGTCGTCGAAACGGCGGCGCTCTCCGTTCCGGTCACGTAGTCGGTGAGGCCAAGCAGACTCTTCAGGTCTTTCGTCGCCTGCCCCGAGATCGCCTGGATCGTGGCCGCCGTACCCGAGCGTTCGGAGACGAGACTCACCGTGTTGCCGGGCCCGACCGATGCGACGATGTCCTCGGTCTGGTTGTTGATCTCGTTCACGATGTCGGCCGTGGTCATCGGCAGGCCTGTGCCCGCGATCGCCACTTCCTGCGGCGCGCCTCCGTTGATGACGAGCTCGGTCGTCCAGGTCTCGCCGGCCGGGATCACGAACGGTTCGGAAACTGCGCCGACCATCGTCGCGGGCACGCCGGACCGGAACGAGGCCGACGAAGTGAGCTGTTCGGCCAGCGGTCCGTTCTTCACGGCCGGCAAGTTGCCGGCGAACGTGATTTCGCTCGTCGCGAGCGGCGGCAGCACGGCCTCGGTGTCGATCTGAAAGGTCGAGCCGCCCGAGTTGAGAACGAGGTTGCCCGAACGCAGATCGACCATGTTGCCCTCGGCATCGAGCCCGAACGTTCCGACGCGACTGTAGAGCGTCTCGACGCCGTTTGTCAGCGCGAAGAAGCCGCGCCCGAGCAACGCGAGGTCGAACGTGCGCCCGGTGACGTCGAGCGCCCCCTGCCCCATCTGCCGATCGACGGACGCGAGCTGCACTCCGAGTCCGACCTGCAACGGGTTCGTTCCACCGATTGCACCACCGGGTGCGGTGCCCTGCTTGTGCGTCACCGAGAGCAGGTCGGCGAAAAGCGCGCGCGACGATTTGTAGCCGGGGGTGTTCGTGTTCGCCAGGTTGTTGCCGATCACGTCGATCCAACTCTGGTGAGCGCGCAGGGCGCCGAGTGCTGCGATGAAGGCCAAGGTGTAGAAGCTCCTGAGCTACGCGTTGTCCGCGGGGGTTTCGGTGGTGTCGTTCTCGTCCGAGGTCCCCTCGATCGGGTCGGAGAGGATCTCGCTCACCGTGGCGAGCGGAACGTCACGGCCATCGATGCGCAGGACCGCGAGGCCCTGATCGATCTTCACCGCGTCGACCGTTCCCATGGACTCGTGGCCGGTGTCCGGATCCTCCCACGACACCGTCTTGCCGATCAGCGCGCTCGATCCAGTCAACTGCGACAGAAGCGCGTTCGACTGGTTGAGCGCGATGCTCGCGATCATGTTCTCGTTCATCGTCTCGAGTTGTTCGAGCGAGGAAAACGTGGCGAGCTGCTCGACGAAGTCCTCGTTCTGGATCGGATCGAGCGGATCCTGGTTCTTCAGCTGCGAGACAAAGAGATCGAGGAACGCACCGCGATCGAGGTCGTTTGCGCCGAGTCCTCCCTCCGCCGCGATGGCGGAGATCGGATCGTTCGCGTTGATGCCGGGGATTTGCATGGAATCGTGTGGGTTCAGGCGAGGGTGTCGATGCGGCCCTCTTTCTCGCGGGCGCGCGTCGTGAGTTGAACGGGTTCGGATTGCGGCTCGTCGCGTCCCGGCGCGGCCGAGTTCGATGAATCGTGTGAGGCGGGCGCGTTGCTCGCACTGTCGTGGCGCGGCGCGCCGTACTCCGCGCCGAAGCCGAGCTCGAGCTCGAGCGACTCGGTGTCGAAGCCCTGTTGTGCGAGGATCGCGCGGAGCTCGGGTGCCTGCTTCTCGAGCAGCTCGAGCGTTTGTGTCGACTCGGCGCGGACGACCGTCGCGAGCTTGCCGTCCGCGAGGCGCATCTTGATCGAGAGCCGGCCGAGCTCGACGGGCGAGAGCTGGACCGTGACTTCCTTGGCGCCGCCCGCTGCGCCGCTCTTCAGGCCCATGCGGATCTGCTTAAGCACCTCCGCGGCATGCTCGACGAGCTTCTCGTCTGGCGTCGACGGCGCGGGCGCCGAGCTTTTCGTCGCCGCGCCCCCGCGTGCGTCGTCCGCGCCGCCACGCGCACCGCTCAGGAACGCGGCTGTCCCATCGGGCGACGGGCTCGGACTGTTCGGAGAGACCGCGCGCATCCCGCTGATCGCGATCTTGCCGGCGCTCGACGGCGCCGCGCTTCCGCGCGCCGTTCCGTCGCCATTGACGCCCCCCGCCGATGCTGGGACGCCCTGCTCCTTCGCGACCTCGACCTGATCACGCCCGTTCCCCGGTCGCTCCGTGGGCTTCGCCGAATCCGCTCTCGCGTCGAGCGCACCGGCGCGCTCGCCAATCGGCCCGCGCGCGGTGTCCGCATCCGCGCCGGTCGGCGCCTGTTCGTTTGCTACGAGAGCCACCGGGGCGAGCTCCGCGTCCGTTCCATCGTCGCCGACGCGCCGATTCGCGCGCTTGGCTGCATCCGTTTCGTCGCGGTAGCGATCGAACTCGCCGTGGCGCCCCGCTCGCCGCATGTTCGTCGCCGCACCGCGCCGCGCATCGAGCGCGACTTCGCCGCCTTGGCGCTCGACCGCTCGCTCGACCTCCTCGGCAAAGATGTCCGAGACTCCCATCGATTGCGCCGAGGGCTTGCCGAGCGCTCCACCCACTGCGCCAAGCAGGGCAGCCATGGGACGCGAGTCGGGAGCTTGCTTGGAGACGGGGAGCATGACGCTCGCCGAGTTCGCAACCCAGGTGCCAACTCCCGGAGACCGTCGTCACGGTGCCAAGCACCGCTGAGTCGGAACGAATCGCCCGCCGGCGCACCGCTCGCGAGGCTGCCCTTTTCCGGAAAGGAGCGGCGTCCGCTTGAAGATGCTTCCCGCGCCCGCCGCGGCTAACCGCGCTCGCGCACTTCCGCGGTACCGTCTTCGCCGCCGATCACGAGCACGTGTGCGAGACCGACGAAGAGGCCGTTCTCGACAACGCCCGGAATCGCGTTCAGGGTGCGGTCAAGCTCGCCCGCGTTCGGAATGCCGCCTTCGAAACGGCAGTCGAGGATCTCGTTGCCGTTGTCGGTGAGGAAGGGCTCCTTCTCGGAGCGCATGCGGATCGACGCGACCCCGCCGAGCTGCTTTAGATGATGTACAACCGCCGGGCGTGCGAACGGGACGACTTCGACGGGGAGCAGGAAGCCCTCGCCCAAGCGCTCGACAACCTTCGAGGCGTGGACGACGACGACCTCGCGCGTCGAGAGCGAGGCGACGACCTTCTCGCGCAGGAGCGCACCGCCCCCGCCCTTGATCATCTGGAATTCGCCGTCGATCTCGTCGGCGCCGTCGATCGTCACATCAATCTGTTCGACGTCGGCGAGCGCGACGAGCGGGATCCCCATGTCGCGTGCCTTCACCTCGGTGTCGATCGAGGTCGGCACGCCTCGGATCGCGAGGTTCTCCGTGGCGATGCGCTCGGCGAGCGCGACGAGTGTGAAGTAGACCGTCGAGCCCGTCCCAAGGCCGACGGTCATGCCGTCCTCGATGAACTCGGCCGCGCGGCGGCCGGCGGCTTCCTTGGATTGACTCAACGCAAAACCCTCCTGTGACTCGTCGGTCGGCGCGGGAAGGCGATTCTTTAGGGTGCCCGACCGCGCCGCAAGGGGCGTGTCGGGGCTTCGAGCGGGGGACGCGGAAACGAGCTTCCACAGGAACCCTCGAACTTGGGGCCGGGACTCAAGGGCAGGCCTTGCGGCCGCCGAGAAGCATGCTAGAATTCGAGCGACTGAGACTTGATCTCAACGCGAAGCTCACCCCCATGGTTCGCCTCAACTCCCTCGCCAACGGAACGACCGGGCGCCTCGTGCGCCTCGAGGGAGAGCCGTCGTTCCGCCGCCGGCTGATGGAACTCGGCCTGCTCCCGGGGACGCCGGTGCGCATCGTCCGGCGTGCGGAGATCGGCGGCGTGCTTGAGCTCGAAGTCCGACGCTCGCGCCTCACGGTGCGGACCGGCGAAGCCGAGCAGGTCTTCGTCGTCGCGCAGTAGCGCGCCGCGCTCGATGACGGTCGCGCCCGGCATCCGTCGCGTCGCCATAGCGGGCAACCCGAACACTGGGAAGACGACGCTCTTCAACCGGCTGACGGGCGCGCGCGCAAAGGTCGGAAACTATCCCGGCGTCACGGTCGAGCGGCACGTCGGACGCATGGCACTTCCCAGCGCCGGCGACGTCGAGCTGGTGGATGTGCCCGGCACGTACAGCCTCGCCGCGCGCAGTCCGGAGGAGCAGCTCGCGATCCAAGCCGTCGCGGGGCTGCACCCGCTCGAGCGGCCGGACGCAGCGATCGTCGTCATCGACGCGACGAACGTGATCCGCAATCTCTACCTCGCGCTCCAGCTCATCGAGCTCGACGTTCCGATCGTCGTGGCCCTCACGATGGTCGACCGCCTCGGCGAATCGGGACAAGCCATCGACCGCAAGGCGCTGCAGCGCGAACTCGGCGTTCCGGTCATCGACATCGTCGCGCAGAAGGGCGTCGGAATCGACGAGCTACGGGCAACGCTGGAGCGCGTGCTCGCGCATCCGGAGAAGGCGCGGCCCGGTTGGCGCTGGACGCCCGATGACGAGCCGCTCTTGTCCGCCGACGTGCGCGCGGTCGAACAAGAGGTGCCCGAGGAGTGGAGCACGGGAAGCGCATCGCGACGCAAGGCGTTCGCAGTCTGGGCGTTGTTGTCAGTCGAGGATGACGACGAGCTGATCGAAGTGCCCTCCGGACTACGCGACGTGGTGCAGCGCAAGCGACGGCTCGCGGAAGCCTCGGGACGCGAGATCGACGTCGAGATCATTCGCGGGCGGTACGACTGGCTCGACGCCGCGGCCGAGTCTTTCCTGCGCGACACCGGGGCGCCGGTCACGTTGACCGATCGCATCGATCGCGTCCTTCTGCATCCGGCGCTCGGCTTCGCGATCTTTCTGGGGGCGATGACGGTCGTCTTCCAGCTGCTGTTCTCCGGCGCCGACCCCATGATCGGGGCCATCGAGGGCGCGTTCGCGTGGATCGGCGAGGGCATCGAAGGCGTGCTTCCTCCGTCGCTCTTCACCGACTTCTTGGTTCAAGGCGTCGTTGCCGGGGTCGGCGGCGTGCTCGTCTTCCTCCCGCAGATCCTGCTCCTGTTTCTGTTCATCGGGTTCATGGAGGACACCGGGTACATGGCGCGCGTGGCGTTCCTTATGGACCGCGTCATGAAGGCGCTCGGACTACACGGACGCGCTTTCGTCCCGATGCTGTCCGGCTACGCGTGCGCCGTGCCAGCGATCCTGGCGACGCGCACGATGGAACGCCGCCGTGACCGCCTGCTCACGATGATGGTCGTGCCGTTGATGACGTGCTCCGCGCGCCTGCCGGTGTACGGACTCTTGATCGCGGCGTTGATGCCTGCGGGCGAGGGGAACGCATTCGCGCAGGGCCTCTTGCTCGCCGCGATGTACCTCTTCTCCACGCTCGTCTCCCTGCTCGCCGCGGCGGTGCTCGGGCGCACGATCCTGCCGGGCAAGCGCACGCCGCTGCTGCTCGAGATGCCTCCGTACCGCATGCCGCATTGGCCGTCCGTGCTCCGCATGATGTGGGATCGCAGCTCGGTCTTCCTGAGAGAGGCGGGCACCGTGATTCTCGCGTGCACGATCGCGATGTGGTTGCTCCTGTCGTTCCCGAAGAACGTCGAGTACTCGGTCGACTACGACGCGTTGCGAACGGCGGCGTCCGAGGCCGGTGACGCCGAGCTCGCATCACGACTCGCGAACGAGGAGTCGGGCGAGCGATTGCGCGCCAGCTACGGCGGACGTCTCGGTCGCGTGATCGAGCCCACGATCGGACCCCTCGGATTCGACTGGAAAATCGGCGTTGGCCTAATCGGCGCGTTCGCGGCGCGCGAGGTCTTCGTCAGCACGATGGCCGTCGTCTATGGACTCGACGAAGGCGAGGATGAGACGTCGCGCGCGCTGCGCGATCGCGTGCGCAACCAACGGCATCCCGACGGCTCGAAGGTCTACACGCCGCTCGTGTGCCTGTCTCTGATGGTCTTCTTCGCGCTCGCATGTCAATGCATGAGCACGCTTGCCGTCGTGAAGCGCGAGACCGCGACGTGGCGCTGGCCAGCGTTCCTGTTCGTCTACATGACCGCGTTGGCCTGGGTCGCGAGCTTCGCAATCGTTCAAGGCGGAAGACTCGCGGGTCTGGAGTAGAGATCGAGCCTGAGCGCTCGCTCCCAACGGAAGCCGATACAATCGCGACAGTTCCCACCCCTGCAACCGTTCTCCCCCACGTCATGCCCGCCGACTACGGCTGCCGCCGCGGTTTCGCCGTTACGTTCGTGATCGCCGTGCTCGCCGTATCGGCTGCGTTCGCGCAGACGGCGGGCGAGGAGTATCACGAGCGCTGGCGTTGGGCGCACTTCACAACGGACGACGGGTTGCCGTCGAACTACATCGAGCGGCTGCTCGACGTCGGCGACACGACGTACGCCGGCACGGACGTCGGTCTCGCGCGCTACGAAGGGTGGCGCTGGGTACACGTCGGAACGCACTCCGGTCTCCCGGAGGAGCGGATCAGCTCTCTCGAAGCATCGCCGGACGGCACGGTCTGGGTGTCGACACGTTCGGGCCTGTTCGCCGGAGATGGTCGCGTCTTCGAGCGCGTCGCGTTGCCGGCTCCCTACGACGGCCACGCGATCGTCTCGTCCGCGCACTCCGTTCATGGCGACGTCTTCGTGAGCGTCGATCTCATCGTCGAGGCGCGCGTGGTGATCCTACATCGGCCGGTGGGGGGTGCGTTCACGCCGCTCGATCTGCCCGCTGCGCCCGAGTACTCGGCCGACCACCCGGCCCTGGTGCAGGTCGCTCCCGGTCGCGTCTGGCTCGGCATCGGAAGCGCGTACTTCACGTGGGAGGACACGGGCTGGGTCGAGCGTTTCCGGACGAGCCCCAGCTCATTCTCCGCGAACCAGTACCTCTGGGAGAACGCCTCGGGGGAAGGCCTGCTCGGTGTGCGGGAACCGATCCGTTTCCGTGGGGTCTACGCGTGGACGCAGGACTACGAACTTACGCGCCTCGAGGCCGAAGGGCCCGGGATTGTCGCCGCACTCGCGATCGGTCCATCGGGCGAGACCGCGATCCTCTACGACACGTACGAGCTCCGGTATCGGGAGAACGGAGTGTGGAGCGAGATCGTTCCGCTTCCCGACGAGTTCACGGGCGTGACGTCGATACGCTTCCGCGCGAACGGCGACCTCTGGGTCGGAACACAGCACGGGTTGCACCTCCTGCGGCGGAGCGTGCGCCGTTGGACGCGACTCCACCACGACGGCTTCAACGATCAGCGCAATCGCGTGAACGAGATCCTCGTCGACCGCGACGAGAACACTTGGATCGCGAACACGGTCGGCGTCGAAGTCAGAGATCGGACGCTGCGGCCCCTGAACATCGAGCTGCCGATCGAAACCGTCGTTACCGGGATCGGCGAAGACGAAGACGGGATCGTCTGGCTCTCGAGCGGCAGCACGCTGAATGGACTCTACGGCTGGGACGGAGCGCGCTGGCTACGCGTCGAGCACGACACAATGGGCACGCCGCTGGGAGTGATCCACAAGATTCGCAGCGACCGCTCGAACGGGCTATGGCTGCTCATGCTCGCAGCCGACGTGGATTCGATCGAAGACGAGACGGGCGGCGTGTACCAACTCGTGGGTGGAGCGGCGGTCCCCTGGAAGCCCGGCGACGGACTCCGGAACCGGCGCGTCTACGACATGCTCGAAGACAAGGATGGCGCCCTGTGGTTCGCGACGTCGCGCGGAGTCAGCCGCTTCTCAGAGATGGAGTGGACGCACTGGAACAGCGACGACGGCCTGGCGCACGCGGGCGTGTTTCGCATCCAGTTGCGCGACGCCGGCGGGATCTGGATCGCGCATCCCAACACCGGTCTCGGCTCGCTCGTACCGACCGTGGACGGCGCGGCCGTCGAGTACGTCGATCTCGGGAGCGCGGCATCAAACAACGTCTGGGACGTCGCCCCCGACGGCCAGCATCTTTGGATCACAACCGAGAGCGGGCTGCTCTGTCTGCACGAAGACGGCAGCGTGTCGCGCTTCGAGCAGATGGCAGGGCTGCGCAGTCCGAAGGCCTGGCCCGTGCTTCCGCGGCCGAACCACGTGTTCGTCGGAACGATGGGCGGCGGCACGTTCTTGCTCGATCGCGTCGGTGAGACGACGCCGATGCCGCGTATCTACATCGAGCGCTTGCGCGAGAAAGATGGCGCGCCGTTCGTACGTTGGCGCGTCGCGAGCTTCTGGGGCGATCAGTCTCCGCACGATGTCCAGACGCGCTTTCGCGTCGACGGCGGGCCGTGGAGCGCGTACACGACCAAGCACGAGATACTCCTCGACAAGATCAAGCCCGGAACGCGCTCCTTCGACGTGCAAGCGCGCGGCCTCTTCGGGGGCGACGGCGAGATCGCATCGACCAAGATCGACGTGCGCGTCCCGGTTATCCGGCGCATGGAGTTCATCTTGCCGATGGCCGCGCTGACGGGGATCCTGCTCCTCATGGCTTCGTCTCAGTACGCGCGGCGACGCAAGGACGCCGCCGCGCTCGAGAAGAGCGAAACCGACTATCGGACGCTGATGGAGCACGCGTCGGACGCGATCCTGGTGACGGATCGCTTCGGCATTCTGCGCACGATGAACACGCGCGCGCGGGAACTGTTCGGTCCGAGCGAGCGACTTGTCGGGCGACCCGCGAGCTCCCTCGTCGAACCGAACGACACGGCCGGACGCCTCGCTTTGAGCGCGGCCTTCACGACGGAGTCCCCGCGCGTCGTTTCTGCCCGCCTCTGTCGCGGCGACGGAGAAGCGCTGGATGTCGAAGCGAGCGTCAAGCGCATCGATACGGACCGCGTGCTTGCGATCGTCCGCGATCTGTCCGAGCGACGCCTCCTTGAGGAGGAACGACGGGAGCTCGAGCGCCAGATTATGGAGAGCCAGAAGCTGGAGAGCCTCGGTCAGCTCGCCGGCGGATTGGCGCACGACTTCAACAATCTCCTGATGCTCGTCCTCGGCCACGCGGATCAAGCGCGGCATCGCATCGAGAGCGGCTCCGCGGAAGACGCCACGCACAGCCTGGACGAAGTCGTGCGCGCCGCGGAGCAGGCTGGAGAGATGACACAGAAGCTGCTCACTTTCGCCGGGCGCGAGTCGATCGAGCACATACCGCTCGACGTCAGCGACCTCGCGCGCGACCTCGACGAGTTGCTCCAGACCGCGGTACCGAGGGACGCGCGCCTCACGCTCGACCTGGCGGATGACTTGCCGCCGGTCGAGGCGGCGCCCGCGCGGCTGCGGCAAGTTCTGATGAACCTCGTCATCAATGCGCGCGACGCACTCGAAGACGGTCGCGGCGAGATCATCGTTCGCACATCGCGCATCACATCCGGCGAGCTACCCGACTTCGACGTCCAGCTCGACGACCTCGATCGCGACCGCCGCACCGTGGAGATCGCCGTGATCGACACGGGGACGGGAATGAACGAGTCGACGCGAAAGCGCATGTTCGAACCGTTCTTCAGCTCGCGCTTCCAGGGTCGCGGACTCGGTTTGGCTGCCGTTCGCGGAATCGTCCGCAGCCACCGCGGCGCGATTCACGTCGTCAGCACCCCCGGCGGCGGCACCACCGTTCGCGTCATCCTGCCGACCGCGGCGTATACACTCCCCGCGAACCGCCCCACGCCTCGTATCGGCACAGGCACGGGCACGCATATCCTCGTGATCGACGACGATGCCGGTGTGCGCCACGTCGTTGCCAACATGATCGAACGCGTGGGCTATCCGACGCTCGTCGCGTCGAGCGGAGCCGAAGGCGTCGAGCTCTTCGAGCAAGAACGAGCGTCGGTCGCGTGCGCGATCGTCGACCTGACGATGCCGGGCATGGACGGGCTCGCTACGCGCGATGCGCTCCAAGCCATCGACCCGGACGCGGTCGTGCTGCTCATGAGCGGGTATAGCGAAGAGGTCTCGCATGACAGCTCCGGCGGGGCGGGCACCTTTCTGCAGAAGCCCTTCGCTGCGCGCGAACTCGTCGCAGCCGTTCGCGCGGCCTTGGGTGTCGTCGACGGCGCTCCGGCGTCCGAGAGCTAGCGCGGGCTACGAACGGCTCAGCCCCGCCGAGAAGCGGGTGCAGGCGAGCGGCGGTGAGTATGCTGTCACACGCCGATGTCGACCCAAGTGCAACGCTCGTTCGCCGCGTTCAACACGGGAGCCGTCGTGTGCGCATTGCTTGCCGCGTCGGTCGACGCGAGCTGGACCGTATGGTCGCAGCCGAATCGACTGTTCGATGCACGATTGCTCGTGAGCACGGCGCTCGCGCACGTGCTCCTCGCTGGATTGGGCGCCTTGGTGCTCTACCCGATCCTCGGCCCACTGATCGGCTGGCGCGCAATGACACGCCCCTTCCGCGCCGGGTTTGGCGTTGCGGCCGGCGGTTTTCTCGCGGTCTTCTGCCCGTTCCTCTACGTCGTTGACCTCGTCGGCAACCGAACCGGGCTCGGACACCTCGTCGAGCCGCGGATCCTCGTCGCGCTCATCTTGATGATCGCGCTCGGGTGCCTCGTCGGTTGGCTGCTGGCTGGCGGACGCGCGCGGTTCGAGACGAAGGAGCGCGGGCGCGCGGTCTTCTCGCTCGCCGTCGTCGTGATCTCCGCATCGAGTTGGTTCTCACTCCACGCGCTGCGCAGCCAGCCCCGGCACGCGAAGCCGCGCGGGCTGAGCGAAGCAGTCGCGAAGTCCGGAATCCGCAACGTGCTCTGGGTCGTCCTCGACACAACGCGCCGCGACCGCATGACGGTCTACGATCCGTCGCTCGAGACGACGCCACGACTCGCCGCGCTCGCCGAGGAGGGCGTCGTCTTCGACAACGCGTCGTCCGCGGCCTCGTTCACGCTTGCGTCCCACTCAACGATGCTGACCGGACGCCACCCATCGAGCCACGGTTCGACCCACGCAACCCTGTTCTTCCGGCCCGGCAATCCGAGCCTTGCGGTCGAACTGCGCGATGCGGGACTGCGCACGGCGGCGTTCGTTTCGAACCATGTGCTGCGGATCGAGACCGGCATCACGGGCGGCTTCGGGGTGTACGACGACGTCGTCGACCCACAGCTCTGCTACACGTCGATCTGGCAGCTCGTTCACAACGTGCAGGCGACGCTTTCGATTTGGTTCCCCTCGCTGCGCAACAACGGTCAGCCGCACTGGTTCGAGAACCACCAGCGCTCCGCCGCCGAGCAGAACGAGCGCATCTTCGATTGGCTCGACGGAAACGGAGACACGCCGTTCTTCCTGTTCGTCAACTACTACGACGCGCATTGGCCGTATCTCCCGGAGCAGGAGTACAAGGACCGCTTCGCGATCCCGTACGACGGTCCGATGACCGGCTACGCGGAGCGCGGCGACGACTTCGACCCGTCGCGCGGCGTCGGCGGGTACACAGCGGAGGACACGCGCTACCTCCTGTCGCTCTACGATGCCGAACTCGCGTACCTCGATCACCACGTCGGGGCGCTGCTCGACAAACTCGACGCGCTCGGTCAGCTCGACGACACACTCGTCGTGGTCACGGCCGACCACGGCGAGCACTTTGGCGAGCGCAACATGATCGGGCACTCGCTGCTCTACGAACCAGCGCTCGCTATTCCGCTCATCCTGCGCGAGCCGAAGAGCCTCGCGGGCGGCCAGCACGTCGCGGATCCGGTGCAGGCGGCCGACGTCGCCCCGACCGTGCTCGATCTGCTCGGGTTGGACATCCCCGAGTTGGTCGACGGCAAGAGCCTGCTGCCGCGCATTCCGCAGCTCACACAAGGCGCGACCGAAGCGTCGGAGATGGCAAACGCCCCCGTCATCGCCGAGGACAATTACTTTCTCCACGCGTCGACCAAGATGGCACGCATCGGATCGCTCAAGTTGCTCGTCGGCTTCGGTGACCGCGAAGGCGACGAGGAGCTCTACGACCTCGCCATCGACCCGAACGAAGAGGACAATCTGCTCGCACCGGGCGCGACGCTGGCGGAGAAGCACCGCGAAACGCTGGAAGCGCTGCGCGAGGCCATCGCCGCGCTCCCCGCCCTGCGCACCGATGGCCCGGTGAACCCGAAGATGCGCGCGTCGCTCAAGGCGCTCGGATACGTCGAATAGTCGGGGCGAACGCGTCGCATCCACGCGAAAATTCAGTCCGTCTAACAATGAGAAACGAAGCGATGAAGACTGCTCAGAGGTTCGGCTCGTTCCTGGCTCTGCTCACACCCGTACTCGCCCTGTGGACCCTCGACTCCGAAAGGGCACGGGGCGCACAGGACTCTGCCGCGGTCGAGACGCAGGCGCCCGAGGAGGAGAACGGCATGCGCGTTCAGTTTCTCGAGGTCGTGACTCCGGACGCCGACGCAACGTGCGCGGCCTTCGAGGAACTTCACGGTGTCACCTTCGGCGATCCTCGGGCCGAGTTCGGCGGTGGCCGCACGGCGAAGCTGATCGGTGGCGGACGCATCAGCGTGCGCGCACCGATGCACGACGCCGAAGATCCCGTCGTTCGGCCTTACCTACTCGTCGACGACATCGAGGCGGCGATCGAAGTCGTGGAGGCCGCCGGCGCCGTGTTCGCGATGCTGGCCACGGAGATCCCGGGCGAAGGCAAGTTCGCGATCTACTTCCTGGGCGGCATTCAGCACGGCCTTTGGGAGCTCTAAGCCGCTAGCCCTTCCACTCGTTCACCGCGCGCCGTTCGCGCAGGCACTTCTTGAAGGTGCGGCGCGCGGTTCCGGCGAGCGATCCGAGCTTCTCGCGCCAGGTCAGCTCGCGCCACCAAGTTCGCAGCATCGGCATGTTGCGATAGCGTGGCGCGGCGGCGCCGAGCAGGCGCGTCGTCAGAATGCGGCCCCAGATCGCGCCGCGTGTTTTGAGCAAGTTCGGCTGCGAGGCGACGACGGTGGCGGCGTCCTTGCGTTCGACCTCGAGCGCGCCGGCCTCGACCGCAGCTCGCAGGAACGCACGACCCCGCTCTGATCGCGCGAGGATCAGCGAACGACCCGGTTCACCCGGCGGGATTTCGCGATACCACGGATCGCCGACGGCGATGTCGGCGAACTCGCCCGTGTGATCGGCGCAGACGTAGCAGCGCCACTGGCGGTGCTTCTGCAGCTCGCCCCAGGACTGCGCATAGGTCTCCTCGCCCGCGGCGCCCGCCTTCGACTCCGCGCGCGCGTTGCCCGGCCAGCCGTTGCCTCGATAACGCACGGACTCAAGCTCCGAGGGATCGTCGACACCGAGGCGCTTCATCATCTCGAGCGTCGCGCGCGTCGACGGTGTTCCGGCGCAGAAGATCGCAATCGTCAGGCCGAGTTTCTCGTCGAGCGCCGGCCGCTTGCGTCGCGCAGCATGCGCGGCAGCGACGTCGCACGGCTTGCCGATGAAGACGCACGGCGCGGGCGCCGCCTCGATCTCGGCCAGGCGATCGCATGGGCTCGCCGGCGCGTAGCGCGAACCGGTCGCGGCGAGCAGCTCGGCGCGCGTGCGCGACAGCACGGTCTCGTTGAGCCACGGCACATCCTTGCGTGCCGCGATGTGCAGCACGCCGTGCATGCCGCGCTGCTCGATGCCAAAGAGCGCGAGCGCGCTCGCCGCGCCACCGCTCGACGCGGCTAGGCGCAGTTCGTCGTCGCGCGCGAAGCCTTCCCAAACCTCGAGCACGGGCCCCCACTCGGGCAGGAGCTCGCGCATCACGCCCGCGGGCGGCGCGTCGTCATGCGAGAGACCGCGCCCTGGGCACGCGTCGAGCGCATCAGCGAGCGCCCCATCGCTCGCCCCCCCATCGGCGACAATCGGCCGCCGACCGCGGTCGAGGTCGTCGACGATACGGATCGCGTCGGGCGCGAGGTACGCACACACACCACACCCGGTGCACAAGTGCTTCTCGGCGACGTCGCGAATGCTCTGGATCGAACCGGACACGTTGCTGCGTACTCTACCCGCGACCGAGGCGTCTTCCGATCGCCTGAAAGAAGCGCCCGCGGTCGGCACGAAACGCAGCGGCGAGGTGACGCGTCTTCTTCGAAATCGACGGCGACAGCTTCGCGAGCCGCAGGTGGGCCGCCGCGAGGCGCGGCGCAAGCTCGAGGCGCACCCGTGCGCTCGTGGCCGGACGCGCGAGGATGTCGCCGTAGAGCAGACGCGTGTCCTCCTGATAGACGTGCGAATCGCGATGGTGGCGAGCGGTGAGCCGTGCGTCTCCCCCGTCGTCGCTCATGCGCGCACCCACTCCCGCGACGGCGCAGACCGGCCCGCCGAGTCCCAGCTCGAAGAGGATGCGCGTGTCTTCGCGCAGCGCGAAGTCGCTCGCCATCGCGCTCGCGGCAAGGAAGGCGTCGAGCGCGAGGATCGACGACTGCAACATCATCGGTTGGCGCGCGAGGAGCACCCAGTCGGTCGCGTCGGGTGTGAAGCAGGCGCGCGCACTGGGATCCAGGTCCGGAGCGAAGCCCGCCTCGCGCCACAGCGATTCGCCGCCGCGCGACGGCGCCAGTTCCGTGTCCGCGAAGTAGAGGCTCGCGCGCCCGCCCGTGTGATCGATCGCGTTCGCGATGCGCGCTAGGTGCTCCGCGTCCCAGGTGTCGTCCGAGTCGAGCAACGCGAGCCATTCGACGGGGTCCGACGCTGCGGCGAGATGCGCGGCTCCGGCATATCGAGCTCGCGCCACACCGGTGTTCGCTTGGCGGATGTGAACGACGCGCTCGCCGAACGACTCGATCACGCCCCCGGTTCCGTCCGTCGAGCCGTCGTCGACGACGACAACCGTCTCCGGCGCAGCGCTCTGCGACAGCGCGCTCTCGATCGCGCGGCCGATGAGGGCTTCGCGATCGTGAGCGGGAATCACGACGCCGATGCGCGCGGCACTCATCACGAGACACGCTCCCACAGGTTGTCGGTCACGTGATCCCACGTGAAGCGCTCGACCGCGTCGGTCCGCGCGGCTTGCCCCAGCTCGCGCCGTCGTTCAGGGTCGTCGAGCAGCGCCTCGAGCGCCCGTGTCAGCGCGTCGACGGCGCCGCGCTCGACGAGCAGCCCCGTGCGGCCGTCGTCGACGAACTCGGGAATGCCGCCACTCTTCGTCGCGATCACCGGCAACCCGGTCGCCATCGCTTCCAGCACGGCCATACCGAAGGGCTCATGCCAGGTCGCGGGGTGCAAGAAGACGTCGGCGCCTCGCAAGCGCTCGGCGAGCTCCCCTTGGTCGACGTTACCGACGACCTCGATGCGCGCGGCAACCTCGGGTTCGAGCGCGGCGACCAATTGCTCGACGTACGGCTCGTCCGATGCATAGAAGCGCTCGAGCGCGCGCGTCATCGGATCGCGCGACAGGCCGCCGACCAGCTCGAACGGCGCCGAGGAGCACGGGCCGACGATCGTCAGTCGCGCATCCGGGCGATTCGACGCGACACTCGCGAACGCGGCGACGACGTCATGCACACCCTTCTCAGGCGAAACGCGGCCCGAGAACATCACGTGTGCGCCCCCACCGATACTCGCTGGGGCCCGCGGGCGGAAGCGCTCCACATCGACGCCGTTGTGCAATGCAAAACACTTCTCCGCGGCGCGCGGAAAGGCGGAGCGCACGGCGCCGGCGATGAACTCGGAGCATCCCGACACCCACGTCGCGGCGTCGACACGTGGGCCGACGAGCGCCGGGTCGAGTTGAGACAGCCACTCGCACTGCATGTGGAGGTCGAGCTGGACGCCGGGCAACTCACGACGGATCGGCAACGCGAACTGCGAACGGTTCGTGACATGAACGAATTCGGTGCCCAGTGCGCGCAGCGCACGCGCGACGCGCCGCGCGTAGAGCGCGTGATTCCACCCCGCGGCAAAGACGGGCCAACCCGGATTCGTCCGGCGCCGCGCGAGCCCCGCCAGCGTCGCAACGCCGCGCTCAATCGATTCGTCGAACCCGGTCGGAATTTCGACGAAGCGCACTCCCTCGTGCTCGGTCGCGCGTGTCGCGAAGCGCCCGCCCTTCGGACTGAACACCGTCACGCTCTCGCACTCGCCGCGGCGCGCGAGGCGCGTCGACACCTCGTAGCAAAAGTGCCCGATCGAACCACTCGACGCGGGACGGCGAGAGCGCGGGAGCTGAAGTCGTTGATGATTGACGAAGGCGACCCGCATGGCGTGACCGGAAGGACTTTCGAGCTGCGCCGACGAAGCGCGAACGCGCGTTGCATCGGCTCGAACCTCTCCGGAAGCCCGCCGGTTCTGTTAGGCTGCGAAGTTCCGAGGCGGTAGAAAAGCCACCCCATGACCAAAGTCGCCATCCTTGCCGGCGGAGCTGGCACCCGCCTCGCCGAGGAGACCGAGATCCGGCCCAAGCCGATGGTCGAGATCGGCGGGCGTCCGATCCTGTGGCACATCATGCGCCACTACGCCGAGCACGGGTTCAAGGACTTCGTGATCGCGCTCGGCTACAAGGGCGAGTACATCAAGAAGTGGTGGGTGGACTACGCGTCGCTCGGCGGCAATCTGATCGTCGAACCGGCGCGCGGGAAGGTCGAGCGACACGGCAGTGAACTGCCCGATTGGCGCGTCGAACTGGTCGATACGGGGCTGAAGACGCTCACCGGCGGCCGCGTGAAGCGCCTGGCCGAAGCGCTCGGCAACGAGACGTTCATGCTGACCTGGGGCGACGGGCTCTCGAACGTCGACATCCAGGCGCTGCTCGAGTTCCACCGCTCGCATGGGCGACTCGCGACCGTAACCGCCGTCCGTCCGCCCGCGCGCTACGGGCACCTCGAGTTCGAGGGGGACCGCGTGCGCGAGTTCTCCGAGAAGCCGCAGACCGCCGAGGGCTGGATCAACGGCGCGTTCTTCGTGTGTGAGCCCGGCATCTTCGAGTACATCGAAGGCGAGACAGTTACCAATACCGTGATGGTATCCCAACACATAACCTAGGCCATACGAGACAGCATGACAGGCGCCGACTTGGCTATAAGCGATGCTCATACCACCCATGTACGATGCCATCATCAACTTATCATCTTTTTCTGCATGGTCGTCAATAAAGACTTCTAGACATAGGTCCATCGATTTCTCTGCGAAGGCTTTGGCAAATTCGTTGAGATACGTGCCTTGCAGTGATTCAACGCAGTGGATATAACAATCCATTCCGGTATAGAACCATTGATCGG
>JAVJHY010590557.1:0-18378 GCA_035593235.1 Phascolosoma agassizii | reverse complement strand
CTGGCAATTTTGATTTCCCATTCGGGTGGAGTCGATTTGGCGGAAAAGGTGCCAGGGAGAAGCCACAGGGCGGCCAAAATCCCACCAATGACCAAGAGCAAGCATAGGAAGAATAGCCATTTAATTCGTCTTAACATAGGTTTCCCATATATTACAGTTTACCTGGTTAGAGATTTTTATCACAAGTCGGACAAGGGTATTTCTTGGATTCAACTCATAAATGCAACAAAATATGGGGTGCTATTAAATCGGCAACAATTTAGAGTGCATTACCTTATTCAAAACCCTTATTCAATAATGACTTCATGTCCTTTCATGCAAGCTATTTGATTGCTGGTTTAATATGAGGGGAATGATAGGTTTCGAAGAACGGTAAATTTTGGACTATTATTGTAATCAATCGTTGCTATGAGTGAAATATCTACAGCATGGGTTCAAGGATTGGAGAAACCTGAATGTTATCCTCACCGGGTTGATCAGGTGCGGCTGGTTGAAACCCATATTTCTTGGGTTCTGTTAACTGGCTCATATGCCTATAAAATCAAAAAGCCAGTAAAATATTCGTTTGTAGATTTTTCAACGTTGGACAAACGTCGGTGGTTCTGCGAGGAAGAGGTGCGATTGAATCGTCGGTTGGCCCCTGACGTGTATCTGGGGGTGGTGCCGATAACGGGTTCGCCTGTGTCCCCGAAAATTGAAGGACTTGGGGTCCCATTTGAGTTCGCGGTCAAAATGAAGCAATTTTCTGTGGAGCAGGAGATTCATCACAATTTGGCGGATGAAGCAAAGGCGGGGAAACTAATTTCTCTATTGGCAGATTCCATTGCAACCTTTCATTCCCAAATTGAAAAGGCCGGAGAAGGCTCTTCCTATGGAAGCCCGGCTGACGCATTAAAGGCGATTAAAGAATGCCTTGATGAATTACCCGCCAACTTGCTGTCTCAAACCTCTCAGGAATTTTTAAGAGCAATCAATAGATGGTTGCAGACAGAATGGCAAAAGGTGTCTGACATCATGCTTCAACGGAAACGTGCTGGTTTTTTTCGAGAATGCCACGGGGATCTTCATCTTGGAAATATCACGATTTTCGAAGAAAGAGTCTGTGTGTTTGATGCGTTAGAATTTGAGCCACGTCTTCGCTGGATCGATGTCATGAGCGAAATCGCATTTTTAGAAATGGATCTCAAAAAGCATGGCTATCCGGAACTCGCGTCTGTGTTCCTCAACCGATACCTGGAATTGACGGGAGATTATGAAGGCTTGAGAGTCTTTCGGTTGTACCAAGTCTATCGAGCGTTAGTTCGGGCGAAGGTCGCTGGGTTACGGTTGGCACAACTGGCAGAACGTGGCCATGAAGAGGAAAGAGCTAAAGAAGAGCTGAACGGATATATTGAGCTTGCCCATCGTTTCATAGAGTGTCCCAAGCCGGCTCTCATTCTGATGCATGGCGTCTCGGGAACTGGTAAAACGACGGTGTCCACAGAGTTCATCAAAGCCCTTGGAGCCATACGGATACGATCTGATGTGGAACGCAAGCGTCTATTTGCAGAGCCAGCAAAGCGCAAGAGAAATGATTCTCAAGATGTCGATCTCTACCAATCAGATATGACCGTGCATACATACGATCGATTGCGAGATTTAGCGCGAACGCTCATTCAAGCAGGATTCGTCGTTGTCGTTGATGCCACCTTTCTTCAGTATTATCAACGACTGTCTTTTAGAATGTTAATCGAGCAACTGGGATGTGGATTGTTCATCATGGATGTATTTGCTCCAAATGCCGTTGTCGCAGAGAGAATAGAGCGGAGGTCTGTTGAAGGCCATGATGCGTCAGATGCGACTGTCGACATTATGGAACGCCAACAAGAAAATGAAGAGCGCATCACTCAAGAAGAGGAACTGCATGTAATCAGAGTGGATTCAACTGACCCAGAATCGATTCTTTGTTCCATACGTGAGTTGAGGAAAGCAATAGGGGTTTGATTCTGGGTTGAGAGAATGATGCTGAATATCCTATTTCATCAATTCTTGAATGCGACTGTCCGTACCTCCTAAGCCTAAATACTTTTGATAATGTATCTTAGCTTGCTCCAGGTTCTCTTTGTGAAATTCGTAAAAGGCACCCATATTGAATTGTGCTTCCATAGAATTAGGCTGTAGATCTAAGGCTTTCTGGTAGACCTCTTCTGCCTTGTCCAATTGTTTTTCTCCGATCAACAACACACCCAAATTCACATAAGCTTCAGCATCGGTGGGTTGCAATTGAGTGACTCGCTGGAAATGCTCAATGGCTTTTTGAGGTTGGTCTTTTTGTTGATACAGAAATCCAAGATTGTAATGGGTGTCGGAGTGCTCCGGATCGTGTTGTATCACCTGTTCATAGGCTTCGATGGCTTGATCGAATTGCTGATCTTTTTCGAAGAGGCGGCCTCGTAAGTACCAGCCTTCAGCATGTTGTGAGTCGTGTGTTGTTAACTGGGTGAGTAGTTCTTGGGCACGCTCTGGTTGATTCCTTTGCATCAGATGGTACGCCAGATGAAATAACGCTTCGGAAGCTAACGGCTTTTGTGTGAGGACGGTTTCATATTCTTGTATGGCCTTCTCCGTGGCTCCGGTCTGATCAAAGGTTTTTGCCAGTGTGAGTCGAGCTTCCCAAAATCTTGAGTAAAGGGTGAGGGCTTGTTGGATGGCCTCTTGTCCTGCGACTATTTTTTCTTGCTTCAAAAACATTAAGCCCAAATCATAGTGGGCTTGGGAAAAGTTTGGATTCAGCTTTATGGCTTTTTGGAAGGCCGAAATCGCCATGTTTGCCTCTTGCGTCTGTTGATACTGGACCAAACCTAAAAGATGATGGGCTTCGGCGTAAGCGGGGAATTCTTGGATCGCTTGCTGGAGAAGAGATTCTGCCTGTTGCATGTTGTTGTTCTGAACAGCTTTAGCTGCGTTCTGATAGAACTCGCCTGCTGGATGCCCGAGACCAACCATGGGCAAAAAACCAACGAAAAATGCAATAAGACCTATAAGCGGTATCGACCGTTGTTGAAAAGACGAAGACTTAGGACAGATATTCATAGCTAACCTCAATCTTGGACTGTTCGATGAAAAGAAAAAATGAATGAGCAAGTAGATGAGTAATCCTGATTCTGTTGTAAGAATTTGGGCTTAGTATAGGCCGACACCGGTAAAGGATGAAAGAATACTTCCTCTTCTCTGAAATCGTCATACAGTTTGTCGATGAGAATATGGCACTTCATTCACTCTGAGGTTCAGGGCCCTTCCTCTTGCAGAAAGAGCCCTGGAGTGCAATAGACTAAGGGTGTTTAGAACAATCCCAGCGTGATACCTCCAAAAATAGAGAAAGGAGGTGCAAGGAGAAATGCTTGCTTCGATGCATCGGCTGTACTGTCAGACACGATGGCCCCGCTACCCATATACGTTTGATCGAAGAGATTATCGACCTGGACATAGGCTTTGAATAAGCGAACCCATCCCCACTCAACGTCTTGGCCATAGTGGAGGTTCACGTTCACGATGGTGGCGGCTTGAGCCTTTAGGGTGTTGGCGTTATTCACATAATAATCGTCAATCCATGAGACCTCAACCCAGCCGCCTAAACCTGAAAGATGATCATAGGCAGTTCGGAAATTCAAGACATGTGGCTCAACTGCGGGGACCTTCTTGTCATCGCGATTGACATTGGTGCCGATCCCTCCGACAAGAATTGTATCCGTATAATCAGTGAACTCGGCATTGACATAGGTATAGGCTGCAGAAAACGTCAGCCCGTCAAGAGGCATCCATTCCGCGGCCACTTCAATGCCTCGGTATTCTGAAGAATCTGCATTGGTGGTAAAGTTTCCTGTTCCACCGACGACCGATTGTGTAATCAACTCGTTCTTGAAGAAATTCCAAAATCCAACTAGTTGGAAATTGAAACGTGGATGGAGCCGGACTTGGCCACCTAATTCCAAGTTGATATTTCGTTCATCATCAAGGTCGGTATTTGCTCCAGGTAAGCCAGACGAATTGGTGGTGAGGTTGCCAAAACTTGGTGTGCCATATCCACTTGACACTCGAGTCCAGTATCGATCATGCACATTGGGGTGAAACTCTAGAGAGACTTCTGGGGCCACATTATGAAACTTTCGGTCGGCATTCACGTTGTTCGCGAAGGAACCGCTGATAAATCCGTAATTGACTTGATCGATAGAGTAATGGGAGCGCTCGTACCCTAGGCCAGCCGCGACAGTCCACTGCGGTGTCAGGTCAAATTCTTCACGAATTCGAAATCCCAAATTTCGGATAGACCCACGTTCATTACTGATCGCATTTTGCCTACTGAGTCCAGTGAGACGGAAGTTGGTCGATTCCGTTTCCAGGTAATTAAAGAAGACTCCAGCATGACTGCGAAGTGGCAATCCAAAGAGAGTATGCGCATTCCGCACGTCAATACGCGTTTTCCAATTGGGTTGTTCCTGATCTAATGCAATCCCAAATTTTTGGTTGATGTCCTTGTTGTCGTAAAGACCTGTGACTGATACCTCGGTGTCGGGAGTGATTTGATTGGTGTATCGTCCGCCTATGATAGTTCGATGATCGCGACGAGAGCGATCAGTTCCTACTGCATTAGTTCCAGCTTGTTTCGGCTTGGCTTGGAATTGCCCTAGTGTGAGCCGTTGAGGGGTCTGGACGTCAAGATCATTATTGGAAGCTTTGAAGAAGAAGGTTTGGTGGTCATCAATTTTAAATCGAAAGTTGGCATTGACCGTGGTGGTGGAAAAGTCACTGTGTTCCTGATACCCGTCACCCCGTTCATGACTGAAGAAGACCGCGGCATCCATATGTTTATATTCTTTTCCAATAGCCGTTCCATATTTTTGATAGCCATAACTTCCCACACTGGTGAAGGTTTCAACGCCATTGATATCACGTCCTCGACGTGTGCGGAAATTCACAGCTCCTCCCAGAGCATAGTTCCCGTGTATGGCAGATGATGCACCGCGCTCGACATCGATGGCTTCCATAAACCAGGGGTCTTGCAAATCCAAGCGAGACAATCCGTCTGATTGGGTGAGGTCGAATCCATCTTCAGACAGTCGAATTTTCCGCACGCCGAACCCTTGTTTTGCCCCAAATCCTCGGATGCCAATACTGTAGTCACGCGGACCATTGCGTTTGCGTAGAATAATCCCAGGTTGGCTTTCTAATGATTCCCTGAAATCTTTGGCCGGTTGGTTGTCAATCTGATTTCGTTTTACTGTCGTACGGGTGATGCCCTGAGGCGCTTGTTGTAGGCGAGAACTGACGACGGAGATTTCATCTAAGACGGTCACTTCTTTTTGCTTCAGGGCGGTCTTTGCCGCCTCCGTTGTTGAAGAAGGATCGGTGGGCGTATCTAAGGCTTCAAGCTCCGCTTGAACACGACGAAGTTTCTCCTTAAGGGTCGCGAGTTTCTGCTCTAGCGTCGTCTGTTCTTGAAGTAACTCTCCTTGAGTTGGCGAAGGGGAGGCAGAAAAAGCAGGCGAAATAGAAAGACTCATATTTAGGCAGATGATGGCCATACTGAGAGGCATGGTGTGGAAGAGTGATGAAAGAAATCTTTGACGCATGTTCACAGATCTGTGCTCCTTTTAAAATGAATAAGGCGATGAACAAATGTTTTTTCTGAATATTAGACATCGAAGGTTTGAGGTCTAGAGAGCGTGAGCCGAATCGGCAGGATCCTCTCCCCATGAAGCAACAACAAGTCAGTGCGTTCGAGGGATACCCATTCTTCTATGTTCCCAAGAAAACTTACTAAGCTTGGTGTTCTATGTGATGTTTGAGAAAGCTAGGCTGGTGGAGCTCGAGGGGAGAGAAACCATAAGACAACATGTGTGTTCCCCTGAAGGGATACGGCGACCGAGTCGTCGATATTCACAAAGGGTAAACTCAGCAGTGGTGTATTCTGAGTCAAAGCCGGAGTGTTTGAGATGGCTTGGCAGGACCAACGACAGTACTCAGAATGTGTGCTGTCGTCCTGGGTGGGGTGGCTGTGGGATAGGGCCGTCGTTTGAAGTTCGGCCTGACAAAATGCGGCCATCCCGAATAACGAGAGATGTACGAGCACGAGCGATGCGATGATGAAGCGAATTCCCTGTTTCATAGGTCGTCTGCGAGTTTATGGTTGATGAGAGCTGAGCAAAGGAGTGGCGAGATTTGACCAGGTGATGGGTTGAATCACGGTGTGCCATCCGGGAAATTTGATTTGTTCTTGCCAGGCCAAGATGGCTTGACCGTGAGAATTAACCGCAACGGCTGGATGCTTGGATTTTTTCTTATTTAGTTTTTGTGGTGGGCTGAACGTGAGCCCGCGGTCCAATGAATAGCTGATGACCACTTCACGTCTGACAGGAGACTGTTCTTCCCAAATCACAAGTAGGCGGCCTTCGCGATCAACTGCCAGTTGAGGGTGATCTGGAAACGTGCCTTTGGAAAGATTTAGTTGGCGACGCGGGGTAAAGGTCTTTCCTCGATCATCTGAGTACGCGATATACACTCCCGGGATGTCATCGGGGCCTTCCGTGTACCAGGTGACATACAAGCGCCCTTGATGATCTGTCCCCATTGTTGCGGGACGATGGGGACATCCTTCGAATGCCCAGCGATCATTTCCGACAATGACAGGGGAGGAAAATGTAGCGCCATTATCAGTTGACCTGGAGACGACGGTCTCTCGAATGTTTCCCGGAAAAATTTTCCGCCAGGCCAGGTACACGGTGCCATCTTGAGCGGCAGTAGCATGAGTTCTGCAGCAGACGCACGTCATGTCATCAATTTTGAGGTTTGGCGAAAGTGTTTGGCCTTGGTCTTTCGAAACTGATGTATAGGTGGAAGGGTCCTTTTTCCCTTCACGGGCATCAAGCCACACCATATGGATCGAGCCGTTTGGGCTCACGGTCAGATTGTCAAAGGAATGGCCGGTGACGGCGGCGTCGTCATTCACTTGAATGGGATCTAGAAAGGTCTTTCCGCCGTCAAGCGAACGGCTCAAAAGTAGCAAGCTGGCAAAAAGTTTGCCGTTGGCTTTCGGGTGTGGAGTCGTCCATGTGAGATAGACCTCGTCTTGAACTCCCAATGCCATGGCTGGCGGAGCATGGAGGGAAGCAGTGAGGGTGGTATCAGGATTGACGCGTATTGGTTGAGGAAGCGTTTCTTGCGTCAGGCGCGCCTGGACGTAATACGTGTTGAGGCCTTTTGGGTTTGCTTCAATCCATGCCAAATGAAGCATCCCTGTTTCCGACAATTGAATGGCAGGTCCTGAAATACTTTTTGTATAATGATTAAGGCGAATTTCTTTCCCAAATGGGATGGCCAGGATTTTTGATTTCTGGTCGGCATAACTCAACCCAGGGGCGATGACAAACAGTGCGATTGAACTCAGCACGACAAGGTATTTTGTATGACAAGACATAATAAGCCCTCAGGTGTCTCAATAATAAAGGCGTGGGTTTATCTATATTGATGCGAACTGAAGAAGATAGTGCTAGAAAGATTGATGGTCTACTGGCCTATGGCAATGGATGCTCATTGATGCAACATTTTCTTGTTGTGAGCGCAAAAAAAAACAGGGGGAAGGCCAAGGAGGTCGATCCAAATGCCTTCACCCCGCTCCCGTTAACGTTGGAGGGGTGCGAAGCATCCAGGGATGAGCATATTTATCTTATTGATATGATCCGGTCTACAGATTCCTGCTAATGGATGCCACACATTAAAGAGGATTATGTGATTGGGAGGAGGATTGAATGAAGGAACGAGGGCGAAAGCTATTATCGATACCGTCCATAGACCGAATAATTTTCGTCTACAGGGTATAGTGGATAAGGTTGGTACTGGAAAATAAGAGCAGATGTTGAGTCGTATTTAGTGGGCTGGACAAACGCAAATCCAGAGTGTGGATGGTGAATGACATGAGGCCTTGTCTGGGTCTCACACCCTCCAAGAGGGAAAAGTAGAATTGAGAGTAAAAGTAGTCTGTTCATAGGATAGATTATCCTGTGTATTCGTCTCTCACTTCTTAACCATTCAACGGAGAGGTCTGATGGCGGAAGTCACGGATCGTGCTGAAAGCTCTTGGTTTAAGTGTCGTCACTTTTCTCTCAATCTTGCGGAGATTTACAATTTTTTGATGTCGCCAGGACAACGCTCGTCATCTTAGACTGGATGTTCTGAGGTCTTGGTTTCTCGTGCTGAATGATGTTCCCAGTTCCTTCCTTTTCGCGAATTTTTTTATCCGCTTAATGAATGGCAAAAAAGAGGGCACCAGCCAGATCAGGCATGGGCAATGGAACCCCTTTGTTCACGCCGCAATTTTATAGATCCAGGTGCTTGCGAGGTTTGGATACGTCAAAGGACGTGATGCACGACTAGCACCAGGTCGGTACGTCTTTGCCTTATTTCTATTCAGCAAATCAGATGGAAGGAGGAAAAGACGGGTTTCGATGGTTCGAGGCATTGATGCGTGAAGCGGTGGCCCAGGTACCGGCTATCACCATCATTCCCAATCCATACAGCGTGCGTGTGAATGGATGAGGGATGTCATCGAGGGATGAGGCGCACAGCCCCACTATTCCACTATTGAGCCAAAGAACCCCACGACTACCAAGTTAAAGGTGGTCGGGACATGAGACATGGACTGCTCGCGCACGGACCGGACCGACAGTATAGGCCCAGTCAAAGAAAAGAAAAACCCAAAGAGGGCCATGGCTTCAGGCATCAGGTTAAGGAGCAGGGCAAAAAACGTCAAGAGGACTGCGAGGCAGTCGATCATTATCGGTTCCAAAGATGCATGTTCCTAGATGAGGAGAAAAACGCGTGCCTACTGGTTCGACCTGTTTTAGGTGAACGATTCAGAAATGAGGCAGGCGGGGAGGAGTCGAGGAGAACTGTTGGATTCTCAGACTAGCTGATTACTCAGCACATGAATCTGAAGCACTGGTCCGAGAGATCTCTTCTTCATCGTTGGGCTCATTATTACTTTCCCTTCCCGCATTTCGTAGGCCGTTTCATTTCAGAGTTGTGCAAAGTCACATACACCGAGGCTTGAGACCTGACGCCACTGATCTTGAAGGTCTTGGATTCTTATTTGACGTGAAAGCTGTTGGGAAAAGGTAGGGTTCTGGCTGTCCATCTGTTACCTCCATTTCAGGGGTAGTAAATAGATTGGTGTTGCATTGTGAAAGGTCCGGGTAGAAGGTCAAAGTGGTCGGTCCAAAATGCCTTCACCCGGCTGTCCAAGGTCAGGAGCCATCAACCTAGGCATAATCATACAGATTTTTGAAATTGTCCTCTACGGACGGATGCGGGTACTTGCAACACCTCAGCTAAAAAATTAACGCGTTCCTGTAGGGACAGGTTCCCAATAGTCTTTTCGGTTGCGTTCGACCAATGTGTCGATTGAATCACGGAAGATTCGCAAGCTCCCTTTGCCTATCTTTGTGGCTTTGAGACGGTCTTCTTCTACCCAACGGTAAATGGTCCAGCGGCTGACGTTTAACGCTTTGGCGGCTTCGCCGACACGTAACAATTCTTGATTCATGGTCTGCCCTCCTTGACACGCGAATAACAGCGTTCTTTACGTTCATCACGAAAAATTGTAGACATAATTTCCCGATTCTTGACTCGACTTTCTTGGGATTCAGGAAGTGGTGTTCGGGTCTTTAAAAAAAAATCACCATGCTATGGAAAACTTCGGATTTCCAAACAGGTGCAACACCATCATCACACTTGAGAGCTGGGAATAAACGAAGATTTACGACAATGGTGGCCCGCGGGGGGATGCAAAAGAAAAGGGAGAACAGACTACGGGAATGGTGAAGGGGAGTATGATCCCAAGAAGGATGAGAAGGAGAAGTGGAGTTAGGGTTTCTGTTGGCGTGGCCGAAGCGGCTATTTGCCCAACCTGGCAAGCCCAGACACAGAGGAGAGACGTTGAAGATTGATGATCTTCATGGTGTGAAGGATGGGGATTGATTGCGGTTGAAGCACAAAATGTTCCAAGCGTAATGAGAGTGAGGTGAATGCCAAAAAGACCGGCGATCAGAAGGGAGGGGAAGGCAGAGGTGGTGTCTGCTTTCTTAAGGGCCAGAGATGATTTGAAACCGGAGGAGTGTGGAAATGACATAGATTCTTTGGGTGCTATTTATTCGGCCGATGAAGGTTCTGTCGCGATGCCCATACTGGTAATGCCGCTAAGGCGTATGAGATCCATGACTTTGATCACGCGCCCATGAGGGACTCGTTCGTCAGCATTAATTAATAATGAAGGGTCTGATGATGTTTGGCGAAGAATTTTTAGCCGAGTTTCGAGTTCCTGCAAGGTAATAGCTTCTTTGTTGTAATAGAGCGTCCCTTCTTGGTTCAACGTGAGGGAAACATGATCGGCAACGGTATCAGTTGACGATTCAGCTTCAGGCAATGAGACGGGCATGCCTTGCTGAATGGTCATCGACAGCGTGGCAATCATGAAAAACACGAGCAAGAAGAACATCGTGTCGATCATCGGAATGATCTCAATGCGAGGTTTCTTTTTAGCAGAAGCAGGGAGTCTCATGGCTTAGGCTGATGACTTTCGTGTTGGAGTGAGGCTTCGACTTTTGTGGCGTAATGCTCAATTTTTTCGGTTTCTTGCTCCATGCGGGCAAGAAAAAAGTTATACGGGATCAGGGTCGTCACGGCCACAAAAATTCCAGCCGCCGTACAGATCAATGCTTCTGCAACGCCTCCTGTGACCGCGTGAGGATTGCCGAGTCCAGATTCTGACATAATGCCGAAAGAATCAATCATACCGATAATCGTTCCCAGCAGACCCAAGAGGGGGCCGAGCGTAATCACGGTGTCCAATGCCGGAAGGCCCTGTTTCATCTTGGTGAGCTCCACAATGGCGGAGGCTTCCATCGCTTTGGTGGGGAGTTCAGTGCGTTGTTGGATCCCGTTGGCAATCACCCGGAGCACAGGGCTGGGGTGTTGCTCCGCAATGGCTAGAGCATCGGTGAATTTCTCTTGTTCGATCAATGAGAGCATTTTAGGTGCTAAGCGGCTTGCCCTAAATTTTTTAAAATACAAGAATCGTTCAATGCTAATTGTGAGAGCCAGGAAAGAGCAGACAATGATCGGAATCATCATCCATCCGCCGCTCATCAGTAAATTAAGGAACTCCATTCTTCTGTCTTTCTCTCTCTGTTGGTTATTTAACTGTTGAGATCAAATTTTATAGGAATATCCACCCATTTGGTGATAGGAATATTCCCATCTTTCGCAGGTTGAAAGGTCCAGGTCATGACGGCATCTTGGGCAGCCTGATCCAACGTGGGATGTCCACAACTTTCTTGAATCTTCACCTGACTGGGCACCCCATCGGTGTCGATGAGGGTTCTGACGATGACCGTTCCCTCCCATCCAGATTCTCTTGCCACTCGTGGGTATACAGGTTTGGATGATGAGAGGATCGTTGGGCGAGTCAGGGCTGATCTTGTTTGAGCAGGTGGAGTTGCCGTTAACGTTTGTGGTGCCTTGAATGTTGGTGGGGCAGGCAGTGGGCGAGCTATTGCACGGTTTTCCCTCATTGTCGGCATGGGTGTTAATCGATGTTTCTCTGAATGGGGGCGAGTCTTCGCTGTCGGCAAGGCAGGTGCTGTTTGTCGGGCTTGCATCGGTACTCGCATTTTCAAGAGGTTTCTGGCTTTAAGGGCTTTCGACGTTCGGGTATCTTTCAAAATTGGGTTTGTTGGTGCAAGTGGTGCTAAAGGCGGCGTTGATGGGGCCTGGGAAGTTTGCAGTGGTGGGACTGACAATTGTGAACGCAGCGCTGGCATTTGAGGAGCAGGGAGAGGTTGTGTTTTTGGTATTGCGGTACGTGGCTGAATTGATGGTTCAGGAGTTGGCGCTGTCGGAGAAATTTTTGGTGTTGGCAATAAGGTCACTTGAACGGTTGGAGGATCATCCTTCACAGCTGCAATTTTCGACATGTTGGCCAAGCCGATGATGATAAGCCCATGCAGAGCCAGGCTACCCAATGCGCTTAGCGCAAAAATTCGGGTATCTGGATATTGCTCAGAAAATGTGGATGTCATGACCCGACCCGCTTAAGAAGTTTGGCAATACGTTCATCCTGTCCACCAAGCTTGGCATATTCTTTATAATACTCCAGGGCTTTTTCTGGGGCATTGTGATGAAATTCATACAGCAATCCCAAGTTGTAATGGACTTCTGATAACTGAGGATTGAGGGCTAAGGCGGCCTGATACTGTTCCTCGGCCTGTGGCAGTTTGGAAAGTGCCGTATAGACCACACCTAAATTGATATGGGCTTCTGGATTCTTTTGGTCTAGGCGGAGGACATTCTTAAAGGCTTCGACGGCTTCAGCATACTGCTCTTGTTGTTGGTGCAGAATCCCTAAATTGAAGTAGGGGTCGACGAGTTGTTGCTGGAGGGCCACGACTCGTTGGTAAGCGGTGATGGCTTTCTCAGGCTGATTAGTTTGCTGTGCCAATGACGCTGTCATGAGCCACCCATTTACATGCTTGGGATTCTGGGCCGTGAGCTGTTCCACATAAGGCAGTGCCTTTTCGAGATTTCCCTGATGTACGAACCAATAGGCCAACCCGTACAGTGAATTTGCATGATGCGGATCGATTCCTAAGACTTTCTGATGGGCCTGAATAGCCTTGGCCGCCTCTTGCTGTTGATCAAACAGCCCGGCGAGGGCTGTCCAACTTTCTAGGTATGTTGGGTAAAGGGTTGAAGCTTTCCGAAACGCCTGCTCGGCCTCATCGAATAGCTCTTGATCTTGAAAGGCAAATGCTAAATCCATATGAGCTTGAGCAAATGCGGGATAGGCTGTCACCGCCTCCTGTAGTGCAGCAATAGCTTCTTTCGGCTGGTCGAGTTGCGTCAAAATGAGACCCAAAAGGTGGTGCGCTTCAGCATATTGGGGATAGAGGGCAATCGCCCGTTCTAAGGGAGCTTTCGCGGAAGGCCATTGCTGTTCTTGGTAGGCCGTATATGCTTGGGCGAGGAGATCCTGCGCCTCTCCGGCATGGCTGAATGATTGAGAGCTGAGGCATAACAAGATGGCCCAACCTATCATATAAGACGCATATCGAATGTGATTCATATTTTGGTCCTTGTTGGTCTCTTGTGGGACATTTACTTCACCAAGTCAAATTGAATGGGAATATTCACAATAGAAGTTATAGGAAATGCGCCGTTTTTTGCTGGTTGAAATTGCCAATCAGAGGCAGCCTTGACCGCGCTGTCATCTAAGAGCTGATATCCGGAGCTTTTGTGAATATTGGCTGATTGTACGTGGCCTTCAGGGGAAATAGCCAAGCGCAAGATCACCCTTCCATGCCAGCCTTGTTCCCGTGCGCGTCTAGGAAAAGGAGGGCGATCTGTTTTCAACGGTTTCACCGGAGTCAGGATATCCTGGCTCTTGGCCGTTTTATCCAACAAGACCTTCGATGGCTTTGCCATTGGCTTGATTAGTTCAAATTTTGGCAGTGGTAATTGATCTGCCACAATGATTTGAGGTTGGGCCTGGATAGATGGAGCAGGGAAGGTCATTTCTCTGGGGGAGTCCTCCACAACGGTTCCCGTAATCTCAATGACCTCAAGCATTTCAATTTCTTCTTCTTGGTCTATGGTTTGGGTCATGCCAAGGACGGGAAAGAGACACAGTCCCATTCCTATCCACGCAAGAGAGAAAATCTTGCGTTGACATGAACAGATTGTCCAGAGCGATATCATGAAACGGCTAAATATAGGCATAGGGACTCAATACGTTTCTCTATGTTGACTGCCATTTGGAATCCTAGAGCTGGGCATGCTTGGCTGGCCTGCCGTCAAAACCCATAGAATACCATTTGGGTCAAGGGGCGACATCCCTAGAATTCCGAAAGTGACTCCTTAGAATACAGTCTGCCGGTATGTATGGGCCTGATCGACTGAATTTGTTGGAGTCGTTGGTTACAAGAACAACAGGTTTAGCATGGGGGAGCTCGAGATGGAAGAAACCGCTTGGGAGAAAAAAGAATTGAGGAAAAGGCTGAAGAGGGAAGGGCTTCTAGAACCGAAATATGCGGAGAAAAAAGAACGGGGTCTGTGGAAATCGTTTGGCCGGCCGCACACATCCAGGCACAAATACCTGTGGTATGAGATTGAGCAGAATGATGTTGATGGTCAAGGACATGGGAGGCGATGCTCAACTCCATCGAACTCATGACGAATAGGACTATTAGAGTGAGGGCTAGCGAGAGGGGTTTGATCAATCCTCTCATGACAGTGAAGGGCGGAAGCATGTGGTTTCAGTATAATGATGAAAATATGGCAGAAAATCATATGAAACTCTTCATAATTCTGTCAAGTCGCGTACTTGTGAGATCCAGTGCGAGGGCAGATGGGGATCTTGGCATCATTTCCTCATAATATCAGGAAATCTAAGTTGATTCCCATCGATATTTCGGTATACTAAGAACATTCAAGAGAGCAGATTGCTTTCCAGCCAACAATCCCTATCTCTTATTGCGTCGTTCCACATCCATTTTCTTTTTCAAGGTAGCATCGCCCTATGTTTGTACGTCTTCTGAATAGTCTGTTTGGCAGTAACAATGAACGAGAGCTTAAGCGGCTCAACCCCCAAATTGATAAGGCGAATGCCTTTGAGGCTTCATTGGAACCTTTGGACGATCAGGGGTTAGCCGCGAAGACTGAGGACTTTAAAAAGCGTTTAAAAGGCGGAGAAACGCTGGATGATCTTCTCCCGGAGGCTTTTGCGGTTTGTCGGGAAATGTCCAAACGCAAGTTGGGGATGCGTCACTTTGACGTTCAATTTCTTGGGGGCATGGTTCTCCATCAGGGGCGTATTGCGGAAATGCGAACAGGTGAAGGGAAGACTTTGGTGGCCACGCTGCCTCTTTACCTCAATGCCTTGGAAGGTAAAGGTGCGCATCTGGTCACCGTTAATGATTATCTCGCCAAACGCGATGCGCAATGGATGGGCCCCCTCTATCACAGTTTGGGCTTATCAGTCGGCATCATTCAACATGAAGCCTCTTTTCTCTTTGATCCTGACTACGATGCACCCGATAAGCGCCTTCAATTTCTCCGTCCTTGTTCGCGTCAGGAAGGATATGGAGCGGATATTACTTATGGCACCAACAATGAGTATGGCTTTGATTACCTTCGGGACAATTTGCTTCCGACTGGTGAGGATAGGGGCGTTCAGGGAGAACACAATTTTGCCATCGTCGATGAGGTTGACAGCATTCTCATTGATGAAGCCCGCACACCATTGATTATCTCCGGTCCGACGGAACAAAGCACGGATTTGTATTACCAAGTTGATCACATCATTCCTAAATTGGTTCGTGAAGAAGATTTTACGATCGAAGAAAAGACCAAAACCGTGTCCTTGACGGATGAAGGGAATGTCAAAGTCGAAAAACTCCTTGGCGTGGACAACCTCTATGATTTGCAGCATCTCAACCTCGTGCATCATGTCGTCAAAGCGCTACAGGCGCATGCTCTCTACAAACGTGATGTGGAATACGTGGTGAAAGATGGTGAAGTGGTCATTGTCGATGAATTCACCGGAAGAATGATGCCTGGTCGTCGCTGGAGTGATGGGCTTCATCAAGCCGTGGAAGCAAAAGAAGGCGTCACGATCGCCAATGAAAACCAAACGCTGGCATCGGTGACGTTTCAAAATTTTTTTCGAATGTATAACAAACTTGGGGGAATGACTGGCACGGCAGATACCGAAGCTGCGGAGTTTGCCAAGATTTATAATTTAGAAGTGAATGTCATTCCGACAAATCGGTCTATGGTTCGACTTGATCATCCTGATGTGGTCTATCGCACGGAAAAAGAAAAGTTTGAAGCCATCGCGGATGACATAAAAGAACATCATGAAAAGGGCCAACCCGCCTTAATTGGAACGGTTTCCATTGAAAAGTCAGAACGGTTATCAAATCTGCTCAAACAACGAGGTGTGAAACACAACGTCTTGAATGCCAAGTTCCATGAAAAGGAAGCTGAAATCATCGCTCAAGCCGGCCAGAAGGGCGCCGTCACCATTGCGACGAACATGGCTGGTCGAGGGACCGATATTTTATTAGGTGGAAGTTTCGAAGCCCTCTTTAAACAACAATTCATCTATAAAGGTGAGGAGCTGAGTGAAGAAGACTTAGCCAAAGAATTCGAGACAATCAAGACGACTTGCGAGGGCGATAAGGAAGAAGTGTTAGCAGCGGGTGGCTTGCATATTGTGGGGACGGAGCGACATGAAAGTCGACGAATCGATAATCAGTTACGAGGTCGAGCGGGGCGTCAAGGGGATCCTGGGTCTTCGCGCTTTTTCCTCTCGTTAGAAGATGATCTCTTACGCATTTTTGCTTCTGAGCGCGTCTCGAATCTCATGCTGAAATTAGGCATGGAAGAAGGCGTGCCGATCGAACATCGCATGGTCACGAAATCTATTGAAAATGCCCAAAAGAAAGTGGAAGGGCACAATTTTGAAATTCGTAAACACCTCCTTGAATATGACGATGTCATGAATAAGCAACGCGAGGTGATATACAGACATCGGCAAAATGTTTTGAGAGCCACGGATGTTCGTGAAGAAGTATTGGATATGCTCGATGGAATTGGTGAGGGATTAGTCGAGACCTACTGCCCAGAAGAACAATATTCCGAAGAATGGGATTTTGCTGGGCTGGTCGAGTCAGTGCATGGGCAATTTGGCATAGCATCCATCAAGGTTGAGGAATTGCAAGAATTAGGGCGAGATGCGCTCAAAGAAGATGTTCCAGAGAAGCTCAAGCAGGCCTACCGTGACAAAGTAAAAAACTTACTAGAGGAACATGGGGCAAGTGAGGATTTGATTCATTATATTGAGCGGACAATCTTGTTGCAGATGATTGATCAGCAATGGAAAGATCATTTGTGGGGGATGGACCAACTCAAAGACGGCATCGGTCTTCGTGGATATGGCCAAAAAGACCCGTTGGCTGAATATAAACGTGAAGGCTACGACATGTTTGCCGGCATGATGGATCGCATTAAAGGCGATACGCTGGAACGCCTGTTCAAGTTCCAATTGGTACGTGGCGAACGACCTGAAGCTGAAGTGGAGGCGCCGCGTCCTCCCCAGATGAGCCTAAATCGAGGCGAGTCGGACACTGCCCCGAAGCAACCAATGCATCGCACCGAAGAAAAAGTCGGCCGCAACGATCCCTGCCCCTGCGGCAGTGGCAAAAAATACAAAAAATGCCACGGCGTCTAACACCTGTATCTCAATTCGAATTCGTTGTTCTGCCACCTACTAGCCACTTCATCTATAAGCATGCGAATTTAATTCGAGTCTGACCCCTATACTTTGTTGCGGCTTCTATTATACCAGGTACGGCTTTTGCTGGACAGTAAATCCTGGGAACGAGGAAGAGGAAAGAGTGGAAAATGATGTCTGATCGCAAAAAAAAAACGCTGCTTCCCGCTTAATGGAGGATGGCGAATTTTTCCACAATTCTAGGACATCGGGAGTTAGGGGTTAGTAGACAATTCCTCTTTTTTATCACAGAGATTTCCGTTTTTGTTTTGTGTAAAGATGGTGTATGGCAGCACCACAGTATCGATAACAAAACTAAAAGGCATATCTATCACTGCGATTCCTTTGATAACTGAATCGTCCAGCAAAAAGCGAAGGTTGTTCGCTATACCAGAATACACGCGCGGAATCTCATAGTTTTTGTCACAATGAAACCTTGTTGGCTGGTTGCTACCAACCAATGTTATGATCGTAGAACATCCGCTTGAGACCAACAGACCAACAGCAATTATCAATCTCGTGGTGTGTGCCTTAAAGCCAAAAATATTCTGTTTACATGACATGATTTTTCAATTTCATTTAACAGAGCGGGGTCAACTATGAGCAGAACACGGCCCAAAGCAAGGTTGCACGTATTGTGTAAAAGCGTCAAATAAAGAGGTCAGGTTGCTTGTTTTATGATATAGGCTTTCAGGTGCTGACTCGTTCTAATAGGGGGTCAGGTTGCTTGCTTCATAATATAAAAAACTAGGGGGTCAAGTTGCTTGTTTTATAATATAGTGTGACTTTTAAAGGGGTCACTCATTAGCAGGCTCCGTCAAGTAGGCGCACGACTCCTCTCTTTCACGATCTTCTTTTTTCAGCGTTCTGCTCTTTCCCCATCCGCGACAAGCAACCTGATTCGCACCTGAGTCTTCTTTGGAATCGGTGTCGACTCAGCGTGGATTCATACAATAAGTGCAATTTCTCAAAGGACTCCTTTTGGGTACGATACGGTGACGCCACCATTCATCTGA
>JAVJHY010589497.1:3143-18381 GCA_035593235.1 Phascolosoma agassizii | reverse complement strand
CAGAGAGCGGATGAGCAATCAGATTGTGAACGGGCCAATTACGCCATAGACAGTTAATAGGGTGTAGTTTCTTTGATTTCATTGTAATTGCCCCTTCCAGTCTTCATCAAATTTGATTTTTGCCGTTTCGTATTCAGTTTCGGCTTTAGTTGCTTTTTTATCGAGTTTTTTTAGGAGCGAATCTGCTTCTGCAACTGTGGCGCATTCGAACTCATCTAGCAACCGGGCCATGGCGCTGTCTAGTTGCCCTACAGCTCGATCGTGGTCGGTTTTGGCTTTTTCTGCCGCCTGCTTGAGGCGTTTGTATTCTTTTTCGTCTATCATGGTAAACCTGTTTTATTTCTCGAACGGATTAGGTATTTGTTTGTGAATAATTTTTGCCCCTGCTGCTGCCCCTGCGGCCCCTGCTGCATCTGCTGCCCATGCCGCCCCTGCTGCCCATGCTGCCCATGCTGCTGCATCTGCTGCCCATGCCGCCCCTGCTGCCCATGCTGCCCATGCTGCTGCATCTGCTGCCCTTGCTGCTGCCCTTGCTGCCCTTGCTGCCCTTGCTGCCCTTGCTGCCCTTGCTGCTGCCTCTTTATTAGGGGACTTCAGCCAATCTTTCGCAGCCTGGATAGCTTTTGCAGGTCGTAATTCTTCCTTGGGAACCTGTGAAATTACAGACTCTGCAAACGTAATAGCAAGCCTAACTGCTTGAAGTTTATCTAGCGGTGCCACTCTTTTTAATATCCAAAAAAGCCAGTCCGCTCGTTCACATTGGTCCCATACCTCCGCCATTGTTTCGTAGGATTCTGCAAATACTCGTCCAGAGAAACATGGATGGTATTTAATAATAAAATCTGTGGCTTTCATATTCGTTTTTTTACTCGGTTGCAGCTTCCAGCACTATTTTTTCAACGCTGTGTTCAGTGTCATTGTCTTTGAGGAATTTTCGCAACGCGGTTACAAATTCTAGGGAGTCATCTGCATCTAAACTTTTTAGGCCGCCCATAAATGCATCCATATTAAGAATCTTTCCAACCTGTTCTTCTGCTTCAGTTTGTTCTGTAAATACTTCGCCGCTTGTGTCAAAATAGTGTCGCACCACCTCGCCGTTTCTTAATAATAAACCCACCCCTGGCCGGTAATCGCGTTCATCTACCTTGCGGCGCATAAATCCACCGCAGTTGCAAATGTTGGCACGCTTTGCGTTGCGGCTATCGATGAAGCCCTTGTGGTTGTCGCCATACGCGGCGGCGTCGTAGCCAACTAGGGCCGCTCGGCAGACGGACACGCGGGCACCGGCACCGACGCCGGGGTAGCCATTAAGCTTCGCGTCCGTATAAATGAAGCGGTGGATAACAGCGACGTGGAGATCTGCATGATCGTCGCTCGGTGCTGGGGTGGGTTCAAACCCCCACGGGAACCCGGTAACCCGTAACTTGCCTACCCATGTTGCCTCCCCTGGTTTAAGGTTCTTAAGCACCTCGGCCTTGCATAGTGTCCAGTATGCAGTTCGTTCAATTTCCCCGTAGTTATGGTTCGGTAAATCGTGCTGGCCCGGCACCGCGTAGCCTGGTGGAAGGTGTTCCATAGCGAAATTGATTACCTCTGCACTAGCATTCCACCGGTCGAAAATATCGCCTGCATATAGGATTGGGCAACTGTGCTTGTCGGCCAAGGTGCGAAGTTGCCCTAACGGACGAGCCATAGCAGCAAACCAATCTGGCTCGCCACTTCTAGCAACCGGGGCACGCCCGCACAAATGGATGTCACTTGCTAAAATCGCCCGCACGTCGGACAAACTTCGGGCAGTGCCCGGATAGCGGCTTTTAGGTTTTTTCTTAGCTGGCATAATGTTTTTTCCTGCTGAGTTATGGTAAAAAGATATCCACGTAAATCACGAGCATGCCTTGAAGCCTTAGATGCGTTTAAGGCACAAATGGCCACGGGTGTAAAGTCCGGCACCGGCACGGCTACCCGGTCGTGCGCCTTCGCTGCCTCATATAAGGCACCACGCAACGAGGCCACTTTGCTACTGCATTTCATGGCGACCCTTGCTCGCTCAAAGAGGCCCCTGGTGGCCCCTGCCAGGCCCTCTAGGGCGGCTAGCTGTGCCGTGTGCTGTTGCACCACGTCTACGGTTGCACGCAGCGCCCACGCACGTCCTTTAGCTGTGTGTGCGTCCCCGCGTGCAAGCTCCACTTTGGTTAATTCTTTTTCTACGCTTGGCACCCATGCAAACGCCTTGTGTTCTCTCTTCGCTTCAGTTAATTCCTCTTCTACTAACTCTAGTTTTGTCCGTGCCCGGTGGAATGTGCTGCCTACATTTTTAAGAGTTTCGTCGATAATACCTAAGTCGACAATAGCATTTAGTTGCCTACTAACTTCCCCCGGTGTGTCGCCAAACCAGAAGCTAGGATCATGTTGGCCTTGCCAACATACATCCGGCATATTTAAGAAATGGCCGATGGTGTCCGGCACACCGCGTCCAAATGCTTTGTATTCTTCGTCATCGAGGTGGTACGTATTTACGTCACCACCCCGTTTCCGCTTACGTGTAATTGTGCGCCCGTCGATAGTTAACTTGACAGTTGTGCCCTTAGTGCCGTGGCGAACGAACGCATCACCACCAGGGGCGTTCTTGCAAACCCAGCGCAGCGCTCGGATAATCGCGCTCTTACCTACGTCACTTGGCCCTATAATGGTGGTTATGCCCGGCCCGAACGTAACACTAAGCTTAGTATGCGCTTGGAAGTTTTGGATTTGTAGTTGCTCAAGCATCTTTTTTTACACAAGGTGGAGTTTCTTCGGTTTGCTCGGCCTCCGCTGCCGCTGCCTTTTGCGCTTCGTTATATCGCCGCGTCCATTCATCGTAAACGCATTGAGCTATGTATTTAATCTTGTGCGCCCGGCTCATACCAAGCACAGCTTCGCATAAGGCATCGTCCTCTATACTATTGCGGATAAAGGCGTCTAGGTCTTTGTTGGAAAGCGAACGAGTGGCTACCCGAGACCGCTTTACAGCGGCAGCCCTTTGGTTGTGCGGGTGGTCTGGATTCCTTACGGTAATTTTTTTACTCATTGTGCTGCGGTTTTTTGAAGTTTCCTTCCTTTGGCCGTTCGGCGGGTATCCTCCCACCCACAACAATAGCATTGGGTTTTGCGGGTTTCTGCGTTCCAACAAACGCTTTTTTCATCATACCCGGCGGCGCACCGGGAAACGGGGCAACTCCATTCGCGATCCTGGAACTCAGAGAACATCCGTTGCGCAGCGGATACTTCTCTGTCTGTTGGCCGTAGGCCGGGCAGTGCATTGGTTCCGGGCGGTTCTTCAAACTCAAAACCGGGGAGATTATTATTCTTGTTTGGCATGGCGACTATATTCATACTTTATAGGTAAGTGGTCCTCATTAACTATATGTCGGGGTAACGCGCAGGTTCACGCAACTTCTGCCATCTCTTTAATCATCTCAGGCGTCACTTCGTCGAGCCACATATCTAGTGTCACGCACACTGCCTCAACGTCGGTAAAATCACCACCCTCCTGCCGGACCATAGCGTGTAGGCGCACAAGCGGCATGGTTACGCCGTAGCATTTGAACGCTCCGACTTTCCTCAGTTCGACAAATAGGTAGGCGGGCATCCACACCAACGCCTCACGGCGGTCGCGGCGGGTAATGAGTAGCCAGGAAAAGCTACCCGCTTGCTCATTGCTTTCAAGCGCCTGTGCAAACCATTGTTCCCATTGCTGCACCCCGCCACCTTTGGGCCGGTCGACCACATCTTGGAATGTATATTCGCTGTAACCGCGTTTGATCTCAATAGTAAGTAGATCGATCAAGGGTGCGCCGATAGGGTCTGTCGCTGCGACGTCGCCATGCTGACCCATGGTGGCACGCCCGGCACGCCCTCGCACCTTGGCACGCGCACCGCTGCCACTACTGCGCCAAAACACGTCGTCGCGCTCGTCAGCAGTCCACCACAGGCTAAGGCGTTTGCATAGTTCGCGTTCATAACCGCTTCCCTTACTACTGTTGCCGCCACCTTTAAGAAGACTAATGAGGCCGGAGGGTGTCCATCCGTGTTCTTTCCGGAGGGCTGCAATGGCGGCGCGAACTGTTGCTGCTGGTGCTGGTTTGCTCATGTAAAAAATCCTTCTCGCTTCCTACCACGTTTTTTCCGGGATGCCGTGCGTGGTGTTGCACTCTTGATGCTTCTCATACCTAACTTGTCCGCTAATGCTTGCCATTTTTCCTCGGTTACTTTATCGGGGCGTAATTCAAAGTCCGGTGTCTCCGGGTAGGGTAAATCAACTAGGCGCATGTTTGCTTGCCATGCAGCTTCGCCGTCCTCGATAGCCTTGAATGCTTTTGTATGTGCACCCAGTTCGCCACGTATGTATTTTGCAGCAGTAATTTCACCTACTCCCTGGATGCCGGGCACATCATCTGTCTTGCAGCCCGCAATTGCCTTCACCTCTGCCCACCGGCTAGGTAGGAAACCCCACTTTTTGATAAAACCCGAATACGTAACGCTAGAGCTTTTTTGCGGATTCCAGCACATCACGCGAGGCCGCACACTAATACATTGCCAAAGGTCTTGATCGCTGCTGACAATAATACCCTCTTCCCCTGGTGGCAGTGTGGCGGCAATCTTAGCTATAATGTCGTCAGCTTCAAAACCACAGGCTGCAAACACATTCTTAAAACCTACTTCGGGAAGGTATTCCCGGTAAAGTGCTTTTATTTGTTGCTGCATTTCTTTCCGGGCCTGTTTCTCTTCATTCGTTTCTTCGTCGTAACGTGCGCGGCGGCTAGATTTATAAGTAGGAAGATCGGTGTGTCGGTGTTTGAGTGCTGGGTGGTCGAAGCAAAATACACAACGGCCTGTCTGAAATTGTTCTTGTAGTGTTAGCACATCGCGCAGCACCCCAAACACCACCCCCGTTCCTTCGCTACCATGTGCAAGCTCACCCACGCTGTGGAAAGCACGGTGCGCCATGTAGTTCGAATCAATAATAAGTATTGGGTCACTCATTTGATATGCTTCATCCAATCTTCTTCCGCGCCACATTTAAGCATCCACTCTTTTAGAACATTTAGTGCATCCTCTCGCCGAATATCAGAGGCGTATCGCAACACCCCGTCTTCGCCAAACGGCATAGCTAGAATAATACAACCGTAACCATCGGGCATTTCAGTTTTCGCAGCCTGTATTACTCGTTCCATAAAATCAGCGTCGCCCGGTTGTTTTGGCCGTGGTGGTGTTGGTTTTCTTTTGCTCATAATTCGAAAAAACCCTCCCGTTCTAGTTTGTCGCCATTGAGCACCCGCCAGCGTTTTTCAATCTCTGCCACAGGCCGAGCCAGCACTTGAGCAATGTAGGCCACATCCACAACGGGGTCCCGCTGCTGCCCCTCACCGGCTAGGGCGTGCCATAGGGCGCGGTCTTCGCGGCCCTGCCACTGCCACCCCTCCCGGTAATGCTCTAGCCCCTGTGGCCAATCTGGTGCGTCCCTACGTGGTGCTGTCGGGTGGTTGCCGCCGTAGCCGGTGACTACGCCCCAAAAAAGCCGTTTCAGTGCTGTGATTGATGCGTTTGCTTTCATGGCATCGTTGATATCGCACCACGGCGTAGGCCTGCGGTGATTGCGGAAGTATAGATCAAGCAAAGTCACTATCTGCCCATTATCATATTTCGGTTCACCTTTCATTTAATACTTAACCTTCCTTTTTACAGTAACTTTCCGCTCAACTTCTGCGTGTGCCTCGGCAACAATCTCCTCAAGGTCTTCTCTCATATCATTGTCTTCTAGCCAGTGTATTAAATCTTCTTTTCGCTTTTCAATATCATCAAAATCAGCGGTGGCGTTGATTGTGCCTGCTTTATTTTTGGGCCAAAATTTCCATGTTACTAGGTAGTCGACCATTCCCCCAATATCATCAATCCCTGATTCGTAATAGATTGGAAACTCCACTATACGTTCCTTGCCTGTGAGGCGGTTCTTTTTGATTTTAACCCGGCATGTAACGCCAACTACTACTTCCCGGCCATTTACTGTTTTTTTGATTTTGCCCGCAACGCTGCTCCATAGTTGCACTGTCGCGTAAAATTTCAGTGCCCGCCCGCCCGCATGGGTTTGTTGTTCTTCAAACATACCTGCATTGATGTTGTCGCGGGTTTGGCTTAAGATAATCAGTATACTATCTGTATCAGATAGGCGTTGCACCATACCCCGGAGACGGGTGCTATTTTGTCCCGCCTTGCCATCCCCATAGTCCCCTTTCGCCTTAGCACCACCACGGCCTTCCCTTTTTGCTTCTTTGAACTTAGCTGCTGCGTATTTACTGTCGAGTGCATCCATAGAATCTAAGATGTAGATAAATGGCTCGCCACTATCTTCTGCACGGGTTAGGGCATCATCCAGGTTGTAGTAAAAATCTTCGATCCGCTGGCTATAAGCTATGTTTTTCTCTTTGCCTTTGGGGTCAGCTTTAAATACTATTTTCCCCTCCTTTTCATAGTAGATGCCCCATGCTGGCGGCTCCACGCGGGCCGCCATAGCCTTACCGTAGAACCTGGCCATATCCATTAATGCACCATCCTCCGCATTGTCGTAAATTAGCCGGTAGTCATCGAACTCCGGGTTAAGAGCAGCCTCGGCCATGCATGTTAGCGTCAGGAAGGTTTTGCCAGAAGAGCTATCGCCTACCATCCAAAAATACTTTCCCTTTAAAAACCCACCAGCACGGTTATCACTGATACTAAGATCCAGGATTGTGGAGCCTGTTTTAAGAAGGTTTTTTGCAGGGATAACCTCCCTGCGTTTTTTGCTCTTCTTCTTAAGCGCATTTTTGACGTCTTTGGTGGTGTCCATGGTATAGTAGAAGTTTGCACCCAAAAGCCCCGGTCAGAAAACCCACCGGGGCGCTGTAGTTATGTAGGGGTGTTAGTCCCAATCTTCATCCCAGTCGTTGTCTTCACCCTTCTCTTTTTCAGGCTCCGGCTCCTTTTTGGCCTTGCCTTTCTTTTTCTTGGTTTTCTTCGGCTCTGGCTCTTCTTCCTGCTCAACCGGTTCGAGGTCCGCCGGGTTGATGTTTTTATGCACATCTGCTTCAGCATCCATAATGCTAACCGTGGTGCCGTCTTTGGAGATGCGAACCACCTTGCAGGTGCCGTGTTCTGGATGCTCTACTTGGTCACCTTTCTCAATGCCGAGGCTTTCGGCAGTTGGTGGTTTTTTCTTTTTGCCCTTTTTCTTTTTGGGTGGCTCTGGGTGCTCGTCCTCTTGCTCCGTGAGGATTTCCTCGTCATCATCTTCTGGCGGATCTTCATCGTCATCTTCTTCTGGCGGATCTTCATCGCCGCTGCTTTCGGGTTGCCCCTCAAGCGCCGCTTTGAGTTGGTCATACGTCGGCACTTTGAGGCAATCGTCGAGGCAGATATCTGCCGCTTTTTCCAAGATCTCGGTAGCGAGTTTTTTGTCGCCGTCTGCATCAAAACCTTCTTCGCGTTCGTCGAAATTGATTTTGGAAGCAAGTATCCATGCATTTGTCTGACCAATGTTTTTCGCTTTGAACCGAACGGCCAGTGTGGCACCGCCATCAGGATCATCGAAGTTATCAATGTAGTCTTCTTCGTTGGCTTTGATTTCTTCGTCAAGCAGTTCGCCAAATGTGCCATAAGCACCTTCGAAGAATTGCAAACCTTTATCAGCCTGCTCGTGGACGAAGAACAGCATGATCTGGCGTTGTGTGGGTTTGAACATTTTCATGTCATCCCAATCGGCGTCTTGTGCGCGGAGGTTGGCGAAATGCTCCGCTACGGGGTCGCGCACATTGCACAGCTCCTTAATGGCGACGAACTTCTTATCATCAATACCAAGGCCACGGTAGACCGGGTAGCTTAGTTCAAAGTATTCGTCGCCTTCATCGGCGGCTTGGTTGTGTTTACCCACAATGTAGGGGATAACATCGATGTGATAGGTTTCCCCTTTTTCAGGTCTAAAAACCTCCACCCCTTCGGGGAGCCGGATGCAATCCCATTCCCCTCCGCCTGAGTGTTGTTTCTGGCGGCGTTCGTGCCGGTTTTCTTTTTGCCGGTTACCCCGGCGGCGCTTGTTTTGTTTCTTTGATGCCATAATGGTCTTTGGTTTTAGTTGGTTATTTTATATAGTCGGGATTAAAAACAGGTTCCTACTTTTTGGCTCGCCTCTTTTTGCGGCCAGGGATTTCTTTTGTGGTGGGTTCGCTTTCCTGGGCTTCCCTGAGATTTTTAGGCTGCGCAGAACTTGACGGATCTGCATACCATTGGCGTAACCAAAGGTCGGTCATGCCCTGCAATGTGCGTTTGCGGTGCTCCAATGCATTTACAGCAGCTTGGAACACATGGACAGTATGCCTGGCATCCCGTAGCGATGCAGCAGCTTCGCGGTGCTGGCGTTGGCCTGGGATGGCATTAGTGATTGAAGTTTCTGTGGTTTTGTTGAGCCCGTAATCTGACGGGTTTTCGCGGATGGCCAAGTCTAGCTCGGATACCACCACAGCCAACTCGGCTCGCGTTTCGTCTTCTTCCTGACGGGCATCAGCTAATTGTATTCCATACTCCAGCATCATAGATGCTTGGCAACGCCATTCTTCAAGGAGGTTATTTTCGTCAACTTCCAGGCGTAGGTTTTCTTCGATCTTCTTTGTGTTTTTCATATAGCTTCCATTCGCTCCTTGTGAACTCCTTTTACCTCAAAAAGAGATACACCTTGGTCTAGTTTTACTGCAAAAACCTTTGTATTATTTCCGCATGGATCTGGCCCTGTAATTATTCCAGTTGCTGGCGTCTGAAAGCCCCACGTTTTTGCAAGGCTATCTTTCACAATAATACGTGTTCCTTTTTTCATAATATTATCCTCTTTCTCTGAATGCAATAACCGCTGCATCCGCCCGTTCTTTCGCACCACTGGCACACTGGCCGCCTTGCAAGGCTGCACAAAACGCAGCCTTCCAAAATACCCGTTCAAGGTCACTTTTTAGATCAATCATAATTCTATAGGTTGCAGGCGTCATAACAGGAAGCAATAAGCCCCGCCTTTTTGGTGTCAAAGTAATTGCATTCGAAGCATTTAATAATTTCCACGGCACGCCCTGCACCCTTACCGCCACCCAGGGCAACGGTGGAGAAGTAACTTAGCACCATCCATCGAAGACTTTCAGGCTCCTCGTCGCATCCTTTGATAATCTTAGCCACGGTGCCCCATGGCTTGCCCGCCATCAATGCTCGTGCAATTTCGATAGCTGCTTGTTTGGCATCTGCATTCTGGAGAGCTGATAATTGTTCCTCCGTGTCATCGATACCCATAATTTGTTGAAGCAAAACCAATGCTTTGCGGGCACTGCCTTCGCTTACTTCCGCAAGCCGGTCTACCACTTCGGGATCAGGTATAGTGTCGTAGTCTTCTGCTACACGTTCTACTAGTTTTTTGATTTCGTCTTCTGTCAAATCCCGCACTTTAATTTCGGTAGCGCGGGTGCGGATTGCCTGGCGTAGTTTTTCCGGGTTAGTAGTGGCAAGCATGATGTAGGCATGCTCAGGCGGTTCTTCCAGGAGCTTAAGGAATGCACCTTGTGCCTCTGCCGTCAGTTGGTGGCAATTATGGACGGGTAGCCCGTTTGCGAAGTAGCTGGGGTGCCCGTCTATTTGGAGGTCGTAGAATTGCACGGAATCAAGCGCACGTTCTCGATCTCCAATAATACCTTCGAAAGATTCGTCATTACTTCCTCGTTGGTAAACCGTAACACCAACCACCCTAACTCGGCGAGTTTGCGGGTCTTCTTCTTGTCTTTGATGATAGCTTTTTTCGATAAATGATTCTTCCCATCGACCTCGATGGCGAATTTGATCTCCGGCATTGCTAAATCCATTTTGTAGCATGTTGGGTATCCGCACCCCGGTTTGCGCGGCACCTTGGTCGGTATGGGGTGCTCTAGTTTCCATCTGCGTGCTCCTAGAGCATGGAATAGGCGCAATTGGGGTTTGGTGTAATTGGGGTTCCCACCACGCTCCCCCGGCCACACCCGTAGCGTGCCGTTGTCTTCCTTGGTAGACATCATTTTCTCCACTACTTCTGGACTGTCCATCGGATTTTGAACTAACATACGGGCACTTGCTCGACGTCTCCTTACTTTGCCCAATTCCGTGTTGTTGTATATCTTGTGTGATGCGGATATTTTCGCCCTCACTTCCGCGGTTTGTAGCAAATGCGAGTTCTTTTGCATCCAAACTGTTTTCGAACAACTTATACTGCAATGTATCTGGTCCCGGTCGTGCTTCCTGTCCTGCACAATAAACACTTTGGTGCATCCTGGGCACGTCTTTTCTATGGTTTTGCCCTGCCCCCTGCGCCGTGCTTTGAGGAACCCCGCACAACTTTTTCCGCAACATTCTTGATTGTTTTTTCTTGCCGTAAATTCGATCTTGCACATGGGGCACGTTTTTTTCATTGGGTTTTTTAGTTATGTTACCCATATTATAACTAGCGAAGCCCAAAATGCAAACACCAGTTGGCAGGTGTTCGGCCTCGAACCAGCCTTCGGCTGTAAGAAACTTATGCCCCGCTGTCGTGAATATGTGTGTGCCATCTGAAAAATCTACGCGGGTTACACGGGAAAGGGGTATTGTGTTTACAAATCTGCGGCGCACCTGACAATGGCCCGAGATATTCATTACGATACTTCCACTATGAATATCTTCAATTGGGGTTTCCCCGTAAGGTGTTCGCACCATAGTCCCGGCAGGAAAACATTCGTCAATAAGCCAAACCCGGCATTTACCGCCCATCGGTGCGAGGCCAATGCGGGTTTGGATGCCACGCACCATGTCAATCCCTCGGTTCTCGGCTGCATTTACTTCTACAAAGTCGTGGTCTGCGCATTTAAGTTTCCGCCGGATGATGCGGGCAAGGGTGGTCTTGCCGCAGCCGCTTGGGCCGGTAAAAAGGATGCAATGTGGCAAACCCCCTTCGCCTTTCCCAAGGCTAGTGAGTTGCGCCACCGCTTCCGGTTGGCCGACCACTTGTTTGAATGTGGTTGGGCGTGCCTCTAAATGTAATTCTCTCATGGTTTTGGTGGTGGTATTGGTCCTTCAAATTCTGCGTTGGGGTATGTGCGGGTAAAATGGTATTCGATCAGCCCTGATCCTGATTCGGGATAAATAGTTTTTTGGTCCTCCTGGTAAGAACACACCTTCGCAATTGCCCAAGGTGCAGAGTTATTCGGACGCCACCAATAATGACCATCGGTTTTAAGGTCTTTGGTTTTCATGTTTATTTAGAATGGAATTTCGTCTTCTTCGCAGCCAAACGGCCCGCAGTAACCGTCATGTAATGCCTCTTTTAAAAAGCATACTTTGCACATTTGCACTTTCTTCTTTTTGCGTTGCCATTTACCGTCTTTCCATCGGGCGATTGGTTTAGGATGGTCGCCTAGTAGGGCAATGTATTCTATAGTGTCGCCTTTAGGCACATATTCACGTAAAGCATTTACGTCATAGCTCGGTCCCACAGTAATAGCGAATACGGCACCCAGGCGGCGGCCCACGGCGTAGCGGCGTGCACCGAGGCGGCCATGCCGTGCGCAAGGGGTGCAGGTGCCACCTCGGCTATTCTTGCCCGTGTCGCCGCATGCCATGCAAACTGCGTAAGGATTTTTACCATTGTTCATGCTGCTTATCTCCTTTTGTAAGAGTTTCCCATGCGTAAAAAACCACTGCCGGAACTTGCCCGTTTCCAGCGACTTTAATCGCGTCCACTTCTCCGGCCACGCCATTGCCCATTCCCATAGGTCGGGCACCAATCGGGCATGGTTCAGGCCAGATTTCCGCACCCCCCATTTCGCTAAATCGTCGGGTGCTTGGTGCGTTGTCGGCCGGTGTGCATACCATTTTTTCATTGGGGTTCTTTTGTGATCGGATGCGGTTGGTGTTGGTATGGCGGCCACAGATCCACATCCTTTTCCGTTTATGCGGTCCCCCCATCTGGGAAGTGCCCATAACTCCCCATCGCGCATCATACCCCAGCGCGGCCAAGTCCGACAAAACTCTTCCAAGCCCCCTAGAAGTAAGGAGCGGCGAGTTCTCCACGAATACGAATGTGGGTTGGACCTCGCCAACGACCCGTGCCATCTCGGCCCAAAGTCCGCTTCTTTGTCCCTCAATTCCTTTACCTGTTCCGGCGGCTGATATGTCCTGACAGGGGAATCCCCCTGAAACCACGTCAATTCTTCCTCTGTAGTTAGTGCCGTCGAACGTCGTAATGTCATCCCAAATAGGGAATCTTGGCAAGCATCCGTCCCGTTGCCGCGCAAGGAGGATTTTGCGTGCATAGGAATCAATTTCAACAGCGCATCGGGTGCGCCATCCAAGGAGCTTTCCTCCCAAGATGCCTCCACCTCCCCCTGCAAATAATGCCAACTCATTTAATTTCAATTTCTTTTTTTTCATGCTATATAAATAACATAAGGATTATTCATTTTTATCCTTCATTACTTTGTGCACACATGCGGTTATTAGTTTTTGGTATTCTAGGTCTAATGAAAATAAAGGCTCCGGTAGTGGGCGCGGATTTGGATTTTTGCTAATATTCAAACAAGGGCGTAGTTTTTGGATAATACGTCCTTCAGCCTGTGTATCTGAAGTGTGATAACGGCACGCACGCACCGTCCATTGCTGAACAACGGTTGGAAATTTAACCATCAATTCAGTTATAGGGCTATAGGAGCTATTTTGGTGTAAATGCTCGCACAACCTCTTGTATAACGTAGCAGTTCGGCCCACATATAAGGGAACACCGAAAGCGCCAATACCATAAACATAGTTTCCTTGAGGAAGTTTTACAATATCAGCCCAACGCTGGCCCGAGTAACTTTTCCAGAGAAATTTAGCATCTAAAACGGCTTCCCATTTCCATAATACACTCATTTGATTTTTACCTCCTTTTTTTCATGCCAATTTGTAGTTGCGATTTCTGCCTCTACTTCGAACGGAACTGTAATCCAGTCCCACTGTTTACGAAGTTTGTTGGTAGCTGTATCAGCAGCCAATGCCAAATAATCGTCCACCTCCTCTAGTGGCACGTCGGCAATAATACTATCATGAATCTGTGAAATTATTTTACCCCGCATCCGTGCTTTCTTCATACCCCGCATGAGGTTGATAAGTGACCATAGTAGGCAGTGGAACGCAGGACCTTGGATATGATAATTCATTACCTGGTTTTTACTCATCGGCCCCTGGCAGCGGAACCCCGTAACAATATCGATATACCCTGCACGCTTGTATTCCTCTACCCACTGTTTCCGTTTTGCGTGGTAAACTTTAAATCGGTCATTCCAAAACCGGTCTTCTATTTTTTTGATATGGTGTTCAAATGTCCCCCGCACAGGGTCTTGCCTAGTGTCGCATTTACCCCGGCCCGTTATACCTTGCGCTTTCAAATGTTCGTGCAAACCCTGCCCGTCAGTGTGTTTGAGTTGGTAGCGATCTACCCCGTCCCACAGATTCTTCGTAACCTGCTTATACCAATCCCCGTAGAATTCGGCAAACACAAAACCACCTTTCGTATTCTGTCGGGTAGCTTTAGTTACTTCTGATTTATCCAGCAAGTAACATTCCGCCGCCATATCCCGGTGCATATCTCCTTTGGTGGCGTCGTAGGTCAATTTAGGGTCGCCACTCAGCGCACAGGCCACCATGACTTCGAGAGAGCTGTAATCAATTTCGATTATTGCGTGGCCGGGACGTGGGATAAAAGCTTGCCGGATAACTTTACCTTGGATGGGGTCACGGATGGGTATATTTTGAAGGTTTGGGCTATCTGATTGCCCACGGAATGAACGCACTAAGTGGAGGCCGAAAAACGCATGTAGGTATTCACCCTCTACTTCACGGCGCACCCCGGTTAAGTATGTGCCGTGGAGCTTGTTTAGTTTTTCTAGCCGCAAAAACCCTTTGGCATATTTACTGCCTACTTTCTCTAGTGCAGTTTCATCTAGTTGGGGCTTGCCCGTCGCTGTTACTGATTTAGCTTCGTGCCCTAAATCATCAAATAGCACTGCGGCTAATTGGTCGCGGCTTGTGAGGTTTGTGTTGGTGCCATACCGGCGGCGTTGGAGGCGGTATTCTTTACATCCCCGTAACTTACCTTCTAAGTTAGCAATACGGGCGGCAGTTTTTTTGATTGCCTTATCCAAGTAAGCCACATCAATACGCATGCCGTTTGCTTCCATTTCTGCGAATGCTATCGCCCCCTGGTGGAGCAGGTTATATCCGTCAGTTTGATTCATTAGTAAATGGGATACGAATCGGTTTAGAGTTTTTTGGCAAATATAAAGGATGATTTGGGTGTCCGCCCTTGGTTAGTTTTAGGCAATGTAGCGGTGGCAGATTCCCAATTACCTCATTAGCTCTACCCAGGTGCCCGCCGTCTACTCCCCATGCCGCGATCACTACCCCTGCACCTTTGGTCAACCGGGCCAACGTATCGTCATTTCCCTTGCCAATTGGTTCTGGATCACGTTTCATTATTTTGGGGTCCTTGGTGCGGATTGCAAATAGGTTCAGCATACAAAGCGCGTCATAGCCCCACGCTTTCGCAAACCCAACACAGCGGCGGATAGTGGGGTCATCCGTATCCTCGTTTGCCGTCGAAGGGTTGAGCCCAATAAAACAACAGTAACCCCCATCACCTAACTTCCATCGCCTCCAAAGCTCATATCGATACTTTCGATCAGGGCTAAAAACTGCCGAAGCGCAAGCGTGTTTGTCAAAGAATCCTTTCATATTATCCGGTATATGCACGCTTACACCGGAATTCCCACAACCCTGGAGAAATTTTCCGTTTGTTTACCAAAGTAGTAGACGCCCAATTGAAATTAGGATCATCTTTTTCTTTCCACTCTTTCCCGAGTTCTTTAGCATAGCGTATAAATATACTTTCAACGAAATCCATCGGCTTCCATTTATTATTTGCATCCACTCGTTCACAAAAAATAGTAAAATGGTAAATACTATCAGCGTATGGTCGTGGTTGCCCTGATTGCGAGAAACTTACTGTTACGCGTGTGTCTCCGCATTTTCGTTTTGTCTTTGCCATGGTAGTGGGTAGTTTAGTTCCCTACATTGGTCGACGGCGACCATAAATTCATACACTGCATCCAGGCCATTGTATTGAAGAAGATCTGCCACACTAATCTCTTGGAGAATAGCA
>JAVJHY010588423.1:0-18391 GCA_035593235.1 Phascolosoma agassizii | reverse complement strand
TCGATCCGACCGTCCCGCCGCTGAATCCCATGCGCCCCACACACCCGCTCCTCACCACCACACCCCTCGCCCTTCTCGCCTCCACGCTCCTCAGCGGCTGCATCATCGTCGCGGGTTCGGATCACGACGGGGACGAGCACGGTTTCGACCACGACAATCACTGGGAGCACGACCACGAATTCGCTGCGTCGCACGCCCAACCAGCGAGCCACGACGCCGGTGCCGACGTCGCCGACGTCGCCGCCGTGCTCGATGACTTTCACGACGCGGCGGCGAAAGCCGACGGCGAGCGCTACTTCGGACTCATGACGGAGGACGGTGTGTTCCTCGGAACGGATTCGAGCGAGCGTTGGACCAAGGACGAGTTCCGCGCCTACGCCGACCCGTACTTCTCGAAGGGCCAGGGTTGGACCTACACGATGAAGAAGCGCAACGTCGCCTTCGGGCCGAGCGGCGACGTCGCCTGGTTCGACGAGCGTCTGTGGAACGACAAGTACGGCGACTGTCGCGGGACGGGCGCGCTCGTGCGCGAAGACGGCGCGTGGCGCATCGCCCAATACAATCTGATGTTCCCGATCCCGAACGAGCTCGCGGCCGAGTTCGTCGGGAAGATTCGAGAGCTGGACGGAAGCGCGCGCTAGGAGCCGTACCGCTTAGGGCTCGGGTCGGACGTCGGCGTCCACGTTCTCGGACGGCGGGCTCGCCTCGTCAACCGCTTCGTCAGCCGCCTCGTCCACTGGATTGCCGTCCGCGTCGACAGCACTTGCGCCCGATTGGCCTTCCGTGTTGGCGCGTCGACGGGCCGCCTTCTCCTCTTTCTTGCGCCGCTTGTCGCGCTCGCGCTGCCGCTTGTTGCCCTCGGGTTTTCCTTTCTTGGCCATCTTTGCTGCGTGCGCGTGAGTCGTTGCGTGGGTCGGTCTCTGGGAAGCCGCGTCCGGCCTGCGCAGGATACCGAATTGAGTTCGAACCGGTGTCTGTCGGCGGGATCCCGCTCGGCTCTCAGAGGGTCGCGACCCAGTCGAGGACGTCGTTCGTCGCACGCTGCAGGGCGATTCCCATGCCCCGTGCCAGAGCCTCCGGCCCCGTTCCCTCGAGCTCGGCTCGAGCGTGGAACGTTCGTTCCTGGAGCTCGTCGGGATTGTCGGTGACGTAGCGCGCCTGGAGCTCGATGCGCGCGGCGGGCGGCGCGTCGAGCCCGCCCTCGAACGCCTCGACGGTGACCTGCAACACCTCGCCGAGGTCATGGCGAGCGGGCGAGAGTCCGCCGCGCTCGGCCGCGGCCGTTCGTAGCGCGTGTTCGATCAACGCCTCCGGCTTCGTGACCCAGAGGTTCGTGTCGTCGAAGGCCAGCTCCACGGCGGACACGCGCCAGGCCATTCGGTCGCCGAGGTGGGCCGGCGCGCTGACCTGGACGAGCTGAATCAGGGGGCGAGTCCATGGGGTGCCCGCCTTCCCGGCCACGTGCGCCGGTTCGAAGTAGCGCCTTGGCAGCGAGGGATTCTGCGACAAGCAGCTCGACTGCGTCGACAGAGCGGCGAGTGCGAGCACGGCGACGTTCCAGCGCGTCTTCTTCATCAGTCGTTCCGGTCGAGGACCGAGGTCGGGTTCTTTCCGTAGAGCAACGAGCTCGGGTCGCGCTCGAGCATCTCGAACAGGCGGTTCATCGAATCGAGTGTTTCACTCAGCGAGCTCAGCTCGTGGCGTAGGTCCTCGCTCAGCATCGTGACGGCGTCCGCGGTGCCGCTCGCGTCCGTTCCTAGCTGGCGCACGACCGCCGTCGTCTCGGCGATGCGCGCCTCGCCCAGGTCGTCGGACAGGATCTTCGCGAGCGCATCGTAGCGGGTGACGATGCGTGTCAGCGGTCCGTTCTCAGCGCGCAGCTCCGCGGCGAGCGCGCGTAGCTCGCTGGCGGCCGAGCCGGTCTCGCTCAAGGCCGTGTCCGCGTGCGAGACGATGTCGAGCTCCTCGACGCGCCTAGCGAGTTGGTCGGCGGAATCGAGGAAGCGCTGCACCCGCATCGACAGGTTGCCGAGGTCGAGCTCGTCGATGCCGGTCTCGAGCCTGGCCATCAACCTCGACGCCTGGTCCAGCATCTCGGGCATGCGCGTCAGGAGCTCGGTCGCGCCGTCCTCGAGGCTCTTCCCGGTCGACGGCACCGGGTGAACTGTTTCGAACGGGACCTCGAACGGATACTCCGGCACCGGGAACGTGGCCGGATCGAAGAAGTCACCTTGGATGAACGTCACGCCGGTCAGGAGCGAGCTCTTCAGCTGGACGCGTAGCTCCGGCGGAACGAAGGGGCCCTCTTCACCCGAACTCGGTCGTTGCTCACCCCTAAGGCCGAGCTGTTCGAGTGCGTCCAAGTAGATCGCCGCGGTCACGTGCACGTGGCGTTGATCCTCGGCCGCGTCGATCTGAAGCACGCGTCCGATCTTCACGCCGCGGAACGTCACGGGCGCGCCGATGTCGAGCCCCTCGACCGTCTCGTCGAAGAAGTAGTTTGTCACCTGGAACTCGCGCTCGAGCCGTCGCACGCCGAGCCAACCGAGGCACACCGCGACGAGCACCACTCCGATCACGACGAAGAGTCCCAGCTTCCAGTGGTTCGTGGTTTGGGTCATGGGGGAGCGGGTCAGGATGCCCTGGATTGACGGCGGAAGAAGCGTTGCACGCGTGGGTCTTCGCTCCCGTCGCGCAGCTCGCGAGGGTCGCCGCGCGCGATGATGCCTTTGGTGTCTTTGTCGAGCATGATGCACGTGCTGGCGATGCGATAGATGCTCTCGAGCTCATGCGTCACCAGTACCGTCGTCACGCCGAGGCTCTTCCCCAGCGCGAGGATCAGGTCGTCGAGCTCGACCGCCGAGATCGGGTCCAAGCCCGCGGAAGGCTCATCGAGGAAGAGCAGTTCGGGGTCGAGCGCGAGCGCGCGCGCGATGCCGGCGCGCTTCTTCATCCCGCCCGAGATCTCGGCCGGCAAGTGGTTCTCGAAACCGCCGAGCCCGACCAGGCGGAGCCGGGCGAGCGCGACCGCCTCGATCGCTTCGTCCGGAAGCGTCGTCCACTTCTGCAGCGGCAGCGAGATGTTCTCCTGCAGCGTCATCGACCCGAAGAGCGCGCCCGACTGGAACAGCACGCCGTAGCGCGGTGCGCCCGCCGCCAGGTTAGGCGCCCCCACCCCGTCGATGTGCACCGTGCCCGCGAGCGGCGTCTCGAGTCCGATCAACGCGCGCAAGAGGGTCGTCTTACCCGTACCGCTGCCACCCAGGATCACGAACACGTCGCCGCGCTGGATCTCGAATTCGAGGTCCTGCATCAGCGCGGTCGATCCCCATCCGATCGAGAGTCCGCGCGCGCTGACAATGGGCTGTGAGCTCATGTCAGATCCCTATGAAGTTGAAGAGCACGGCGAAGAGCGCGTCGAGCACGATCAGGAGGAACAGGATGATCACGACCGCGGAGGTCGTGGATGTGCCGACACCCGACGCACCTCCGCGCGTCCCGAGCCCGCGTTGACAGGCGACGCTCGCGATTGTCATCGCGAACACGAAGCTCTTGATCAGACCCGAGACCAGATCGCCCGGCCCGAGCGCGCTCCGTAGCTCGTTGAAGTACGCGAGAGGCGTAATGTCGAGCGAGTAGACCGCGACGGCGAGCCCGCCGATGCAACCGACGATGTCGCCGAACAGTGTCAGGATCGGAACGACGAGCACGAGCGCGATGATGCGGGGGAACACTAGGAAACGAAGGGGATCCAACCCGAGCGTTCGTAGCGCGTCGACTTCCTCGGAGACCTTCATCGTCCCGAGCTCGGCGGCGAACGCCGCGCCCGAGCGACCGGCGACGATGATGGCGGTCATCAGCGGCGCGAGCTCGCGCAACATCGAGACGCCGACGAGATCCGCGACGAGGTGGTCGGCGCCGAAGCGTTCGAGCTGGCCGGCGGACTGCAGCGCGATGATCATTCCGATCAGGAAGTTGATCAGCAGGACGATCGGCAGGCCGTCCGCGCCGGCACGCTCCATCAGGCGCCAGACGTCGCGCCAGTGGATGGACTTCGGCTCACGGATGGCCTGCCGGAGCGCGACCAGTTGACCACCGACGAACTCGAGCTCGTCCTTGCCGCTGCGCACGAATGCGACCGTCGCGCGCCCGACGTTGTCGAGCACCGACGTGGGACGCGGGGCCGTGCGCAGGCACACGACACCTGTCGGGCAACCGTACAGCTCGAGCATCTTCGCCACGTCCTCACCGGCCCCGGTGAAGTGGACCGAGGCACCGCGACCGATCGCCTGGGCGCGCATGGCGAGTAGCAGCGAGACGCTCCCACCGTCCGCGCTCTCGAGCTCCGACAGGTCGACCTCGAGCTCCTCGCCGGTCGAAGGGAGCTCCCGAAGGAGTTCATCCCACAACGCCGCACCCTGCTGCAGGTCGAGTCGCCCGGCCAAGCGAAGGCCATGGACGCCTTCGCCTTCGTTGACGCGCTCGATTCGATAGGCCTGTCGAATCACCGGATGGGTTACGGGTCGGGAATGTCCGCGGGACGAAATCCTACTCGATCGGAGCGACGCGTCCGCGCGCGAGAACGGTGAGTGGCGCACCGCCCAATACACCCGATGTTCCCGAACCCGAATGCGCTCGCGGCCGACTTCGTTGGGAAGATCCGAGAGCTGGACGAAAGCGCTCGATAAACTGCCGGTATGCCTGCTCCTCCGGTCGATGCCCGCACGCTGCGGGCCGAGGTGGTTCGGGTCGAGCCCTGTGGCGACGACGGTGTGATCTTGGTCGTGCGTCCCGAGCACGACCTGCCCGCCATCCGTGCCAGTCGCTTCTTCATGCTGAAGCGCGACGACGGCGTGTCGCCGCTCATCCCGCGCCCGTTCTCGATCTATCGCCAGCGCGATGGCGAGCTCGAGTTCCTCCTGAAAGTCATGGGGCGCGGCACGCGCGCGCTGGCCGAGGCGCGGCCGGGGCAGGGGCTGCTGCTCACCGGTCCGCTCGGCAACGGTTGGCCCGCGATCGATGGGCCCGACGAAAACGGCGTGCCGTGGGTCTTCCTCGCCGGCGGTGTCGGTTGCGCGCCGTTTCCGATGGCGATCGAGCAAGCGCTTCGCGGCATGGACGGCAAGGCCCCGACCAAGCTGGGGGACATGACGTTCCTCTTCGGCGCGGCGACGAAGGGGCTGCTCTACGACCTCGACGCGTACACCGACCTCGGCGTGCGCACGCTCGCCGCCACCGACGACGGCAGCCAAGGCTTCCACGGCAACGTGCTGCAGCTGCTCGATCGTCTGTGGGAGCGCGACGAGCTCCCGCGCGACGTGCGCATCCTCGCCTGCGGTCCCGACCCGATGCTCGAAGCGGTCGAGCGCCTTGCGCACGAGAAGGACCTCGCGTGCTGGCTCTCGCTCGAAACCCTGATGGGCTGCGGCGTCGGCATCTGCAACGGCTGCCCGGTCGACACGCGCCCCGACGGTCCGATGGGCGACTGGCCGAACGCGAAGTGCTGCGTCGAGGGCCCGGTGTTCTCGACGGAAGCGATCGCGCTGGGGTAGGGCGCGAGCGCGTCAGTTCGGAAGCGTCAGAACGAGTGTCGCCGTTTTTTCCGCGACGACTTCGACCGTTGCCCACGGTCCGCGTCGCGTCTTTCCGTCGAGCCTGCCGCTCGCGAGCGCGCGCACTCGCCACGGACCGGGCGCGAGGCCTTCGAAGTGCGGGTTCCGGCCGCCGATCGCGTGGATTCGAAACGTGCGGAGCACATCATCGCGCGGGCCGAGATACTCGGCCTCGACCTCCTCGACGAGGCGGCGCTCCTGCTCGACAGCGACGTCCAAGCTTCCAGAGCGAAGGCTGCCGGCGAGTTGCAGGTTTCGTTTCTCGTCCGCCGTCAGCGTAAACGGCGCCGACACGACAGGAACGCCGTCCCGGGGAACTGCGACGACGACGAGCGAGATGTTCGCGGGAAGTCCGCGCAGGGCGAAGTACCCGTTCGCGTCGGTTCGGGCGCCGTCGTCCGGGGACTTGGCGGTATTCCTCGCGTGCATCGCTCCCGACGCGATTACAGGCGCACCTCGCGCAGACTCTACGCCGTACACGAGCGCGTCGGGGCAAGCGGATCCGTCGATCGTTCGGACCGTACCGTCGACGATCGGCACCGATAGATCGACGACCGCGCGCTCGCCATCGACCGCGACGACAACGGTGACGGTCTCCGCGGCCGAGCGCGCGGCGTGCAGAATCGCGAGCGCGTATTCGCCAACCGGCGCGTGCTCGAGGCGTGCGATTCCGCGTTGGTCTGTTCTGGCCTTTGCGATCTGCAAGCGGTGTTCCGCCGGGATGTAGTGGCCTCGTTCATCGCGCTCGTCCCTCGTGCAGAGCCGAAGCTCGGCGTCGACGAGCGGCAAGCCCGACTCCCTGACCAAGACCTCCAGGTCAGCGTGCGCGGGAACGACGAAGATGAGCTCGATGTCATCGCCTTCGATCCCTTCGATCGTGCGCTCGCCGAAGAACCCCGTCGGAGACTCGACGGCGATAAGTGTTCGAGATCGGGGCACTTGCTCGAAGACCGCAACGCCGTCAGGGGCGGTTGTCGCGCGTGAAACCTCTTGGGCGCCACGCTCCCGCGTACCACTTGCTTGGGTCAGGAATGTCGTGCGGTGCACGTGCATCCCCGACACGGGCGCACCGTGCTTGTCTTCCGTTCGGACGCGAACCGTCGCGCCGTTCGACATCGCGATGCGCCTGAGCGACTCGTCGGCGTCGGCGTCGACCGCGATGCGTTGGGTCGCGTAGCTCTCGTGCTTCACGGTGAGTGAGTTGGCGAATCCCTCCGCGAGCGGAACGCGTGCGAACCCATTGGCGTCGGTCGTTGTCTTTCGGCTGCGGTCGTCCCAGTGAGCCGTCGCCGCGCCGGTGATGAGCTCTCGGAGCTGGGGGACGTCGGGGCTGCTTCGCACGATCGAGACACCTTCGACCGGGGCGTCGGTGCCTCGATCGAAGGCTAGGATCTCCATGATCGCGGCCGGTTCGAGCTCGAGCAGTCCGAGGTCCGCTTCGCTTCCCGCCTCGAGCGGGAGATCGAAACGCACGTAGTCGCGATACCCGTCGACGCGCACACGAAGCGCGTCACTCGGTTTCCGCGCGCCGGCCTGGATTCCGATGATCTCAAATCGACCTCCGCCGAGGCGCGAGAGCTGGCCAGTCGCCGCGACGTTCGACCACCCGAGGTGGACGATCGGGTCGGCGAGTGGCTCACCGCTCCCTCGAAGCTCGAATCGCAACGTGGCCGGCTCGGCGATCGCGATGCGGACATCCGTGCCTCCGACGTACGCTTCGACCGGGTCGCCGATGAGCGTCAGTACGTCGACGCTCGTTCGTTCGTACGCCTTGATCTGGTAGAGGGTCGCTGCATCCGCGGCTCGCAGACCGCGGAACTCGAAGCCGCCGTCCGCAGTGCAATCGACCGTTCGGGGCATCGGGTCGCTGAGCTCCGTGATCGGCCTCGCCCGCACCTGGAACCGGGCGCCGTCGATCGAGTCCGGCCCGACGAGCCGTCCCGCGATCGTCCAACCGCGTTCGAGCTCGAAGACGTGCCCAGCCGAAAGGCCCTGTCGGAACGCGGCGCCTTCGAACGTCTCGACCGGGTGATCCACGCTTTCGACGCGGAGGACCCACTCGCCCGGCGCGAGCGTGTCGATGCGGAAGGCCCCGTCCTCGCCCGTTCGCGCGACGGGCGCCCAATGCTTCCGAAATCCGAAGTTGTCGGGCGTCGTCGCCCGGGCCAGCTCGGCGTTGGCGACTCCGTTTCCATGCGGATCCACGACGCGTCCCTCGAGGACCAGCGCTGGATCGAGCGCGATGTCTCCGAGGTCGAGCACCTCCAGCGTTGGAGCGCGGACGTTGTCGTCGCCGGCCGGAGCGAACCCGTGCGCGCGCACGAGGTAGCGCAGCCGGCCTGGGCCGAAGTCGTCGAGTTCGAAGCGACCGTGGGCGTCCGTCGTCAGAGCGATGCGCCGATAGTGGCTCGACGGGTTCTCGTCGTTGAGCTCGACGTCGAGATCCGCGAACACCCACCGGTTCGGGTTGGCGAAGAACACTTCGGCACCTTCGACCGGTTCGTCGCGTTCGTTCACGACGCGGCCCAAGATACGAGCGACCGCTTCGGGCATCTCGCGATCCATCGAAGGCGCGTTGGGCCCCGCCGCAACGGCGAGACGCTCGCCGCCGGCCGCATCGAACGTCTTGACTTCGGATTGAGGGCGCGCGGTATCCCCGGAGGCCACCGCTGGCGCCGATCCATGCGAGCCGGCACCGTCGCTCGATCGGTCAGCGTGGTCGCTCGCGAGCCAAGCGACGAGCACGAGTGCGCCGCATGCGAGTGCGACGACGAAGTCTCTCTTCTTTATGCGGAGCCCCTAGTCGAGACCGATCACGGTCCTTCGAGGGGAATCGAGTATAGCGAGGGTGGTAGGGCGTGCCGTCAACCGGCGCGGTCTGCGCTCGCTCGACTGCGCGACTCCATCGCGCTCACCCGGAAGGGCTTGCATGCTGGGCGGCCTCGCGCGCGCCGCGCGCGTCCGGCGTCCTGTGTTCTTGCTACGTTTTGGCGTTCCCGCTAGGTTCCAGCACCCGGTCGTTCCCGATCCGATGTGTCGCTGCCAAAACCGTCCGGGCTCCTCCGCATGAAGGTTCCGTTCAACGACACGCGCCGCCAGTACGAGTCGCTCTCACGGGAGATCGACGACGCGGCTTTGCGCGTGCTTCGGAGCGGCTGGTACATCCACGGTGCGGAGCTCGAGGCGTTCGAGTCCGAGTTCGCGCGCTATTGCGGTGTGTCGCACGCGCTCGGTGTGGGCAACGGAACGGATGCGCTCGAGATCGGACTGCGCGCGGCTGGTTGCGAGCCAGGTGACGAGGTCGTCACGGTCGCGAATGCGGGCATGTACACGGCGACGGCGTGTTTGCAGGTCGGCGCGACCCCGGTCTTCGCGGACGTGGATCGGGAGACGTTGCTGATCGATCCCGCCTCGGTCGAGCGCGTGCTCGGCGCGCGAACGAAGGTAGTGGTCGTGACCCACCTCTATGGGCGACTGGCCGACGTCGACGCGATCCGCGCACGCGTCGAGCCGGCCGGTGTGAAGGTGATGGAGGACTGCGCGCAGGCCCATGGTGCCGCTCGCGGCGGCAAGCGCGCCGGCTCCTTCGGTCACCTGGCCGCGTTCAGCTTCTACCCGACCAAGAACCTCGGCGCGTTGGGCGACGGCGGCGGAATCGTGACGAACGACGACGGCTTGGCGGAACGCGTCGGGCATCTACGGCAGTACGGCTGGACGGCGCGCTTTCGTTCCGAAGTGCCGTTCGGCCGCAACAGTCGCATGGACGAACTCCAGGCTGCGATCCTGCGCGTGAAGCTCCCGCACCTCGACGCGTGGAATCAGCGCCGGCGTCAGATCGTCGAACGTTACGCCGATGCTGCGAGCGGAACGGCGCTTCGGATCGTGCACACACCTTCCGAGGAGTTCGTTGCACACCTTTGCATCGCGCGGCATCCCGCGCGCCAGACGGCGATCGATGCGCTGACGGATGCGGGTGTCGCGACCGGTATCCACTATCCGATCGCCGACTACGCGCAGCCTTCGCTCTCCGGAATCGAGACGCGGCGCGACGGAGCGATGCTCGCGACCGAGGAGGTCCAGGGCGAGATCGTAACGCTCCCATGCTATGCGGAGATGACCGACGACGAGGTCGACACCGTTTGCGGAGCCTTGGGGCTTCTGTGAGCCACGCGATGAACTCCCTCGTCGTCCCGGTTTACCGCAACGAAGAGACGATCGGTCCGCTGCTCGAGCGCCTCGAGCAGCTTCACCGCGAGGTGGGGGAGTTCGAGTGTGTGCTGGTCGTCGACGGGAGCCCCGATCGCAGCCACGAACTCCTCGAAAGGGGACTCGAGCAGTGCTCGTTCCCGGCGGTCCTGGTCCAGCTCTCTCGCAACTTCGGTTCGTTCGCCGCGATTCGTGCCGGCCTCGCGATCGCCACCGGACCGCGCTTCGCCGTAATGGCCGCCGATCTCCAGGAGCCGAGCGAAGTCATCGTCGAGTTCTTCAAGTCGCTTGCGGACGAGGAGGTCGACCTCGTCGTCGCGCGGCGCGAAGGTCGCGACGACCCCGCTGCGAGTCGCATGGCTTCCGGATTGTTCTGGCGGATCTACTGCCGCTTCGTGCAGCCGGAGATGCCGAGCGGGGGGATCGATGTCTTCGGATGCAACGTCGCCGTGCGCGACGCGCTGCTCTCCATGAACGAGGCGCACAGCTCGCTCGTCGGGCAGCTCATCTGGCTCGGCTTCCGTCGCAAGGTCGTGCCGTACACGCGCGTGGCGCGGGTCGCGGGGAAGAGCGCGTGGACGCTGCGTCGCCGGATCACGTACATGCTGGACAGCATGTATTCGTTCACGGATCTGCCGATGAAGCTGCTTGCGCTCACCGGTGTGCTCGGAAGCGCGACGACTCTGGGAGTGGCCGTTCTGGTGTTCGTTCAATGGTGGCGCGGCCGGATCGGCGAGCTCGGCTACACTCCGCTCATGCTCGCCATTCTGTTCTCGACCTTCGTGCTGGTAACCGCGCTCGCGATCGTCGGAAACTACGTGTGGCGCACCTACGAGAACTCGAAGCGGCGACCGCTCTCGATCCCGATGAACCGCAAGACCTACCACAAGGACTCTGAATGAGCGCGTTCGTTCACCCGCAGGGGATCTGCGAGTCCGAGGACGTTGGAGAGGGCACGCGCGTGTGGGCGTTCGCCCATGTCCTGCCCGGTGCGAACATTGGCGATAACTGCAACATCTGCGACCACGTCTTCATCGAGAACGACGTGCGCGTCGGGCACCGCGTCACGATCAAGTGTGGCGTCCAGCTCTGGGATGGCGTGACGCTCGAGGACGACGTCTTCGTCGGACCCAACGCTACGTTCACCAACGATCCGTTCCCGCGCAGTCGCGCGTACCAGGACGAGGTCAAGCGCACGCACGTCGCGAGCGGTGCGTCGCTCGGCGCCAATTGCACGCTCCTGTCGGGCTTGACCATCGGACGGAACGCGATGGTCGGAGCCGGCGCGGTCGTCACGCGCGACGTGCCGCCGAACGCGATCGTCGTCGGGAATCCGGCTCGCATCGTGGGCTACGTGGGTGCTGAGCGCTCGGATGCCGCGGCGACGGAAGTCGGACGCGAGACCGAAACACGCGGTAGCGCGAATTCCGGGTCGAGCGTGCCGGTTGTCGGTGCCGCCGCGCTGCACCGCTTGGCCGTTGGGCGTGACTTGCGCGGGTCCTTGAGCGCGGCGCAGTATCCGCGCGAGCTTCCGTTCGCGCCCAAGCGCGTGTTCTTCGTCTACGACGTTCCCGGTCGCGAGGTTCGCGGCGAGCACGCGCATCGGGAGTGCGAACAGTTCTTGATCTGCGCCAAGGGCTCGCTCGCCGTCATGGTCGACGACGGGAACCGTCAAGCCGAGGTGTTGCTCGATTCGCCCGATGTCGGGTTGTACATGCCCCCGATGATTTGGGGTGTGCAGTACAAGTACTCAGCGGACGCGCTCCTGGTCGTGTTGGCATCGCACGAATACGACTCTGACGACTACGTTCGCGACTACGACGAGTTCCTCGCCGCAGTGCGGGGCGACTGAGCGTGCTCAGCGGCGCTGCTGCGCCTTCTTGCGCTCCCGCTTCTCGCGCATGCGCCGAAGCGTTTCCTCGCCGGCCGGTAGCGATGCGCCGACCCGATTCGGGCGTCGGCCTTTCGAGCGGCGATGGAGCAGGCCCGGATCTTCGCCTAGCCGCACCAGGATGACGTCGCCGGTGTCGCGCACGCAGCCGTCCGCTGGCCAGATAGGCATCTTGGCCAGGACCGGTGTCAGCGCGCGGCGCTCCTCGTCCGAGACCTCGCGCAGGTGGTCGAACCCGATCGCACGCATGTAGTCGATGATTCGATCGGGACGTCCACCCGCCCACTCGAAGAACGAACGCGCGCGTGTCGAACCCTCCATTTGCGGATAGGTCGTCGTGAACTCGACTCCGCCGTAGAACTCGACCTTGTGCTCCGTCGTGCGCGAGAAGTTCGGGTGTACGGCCTCGATGCGAGCGTGGATCGCGGTGGCGAGCGCGAGATCGTGCTGTCTGGCGAGCGCCCCTCCGGCCTGGAACAGGCTGGTCGAGTACAGGATGTGCCACAGCGCGAGCAAGAGCGCCATCCCCGTCGCGCGCGCGAGCAAGCGGCCGCCGACCGTCAGGCCAACGAGCCCGAAGGTCCACATCATGACTGGAACCGCGACGTGCGTGCGATAGGCGATGTGACCGCGGGACGCCAAGCTGAGTCCCAGCGGAGCAGCGAGCAAGAGCAGCGCGAGCGTCACTGCGAGCGCGCGAGCGGCACGCCGCCCGCGCAGGGCCGGAGCGAACCCGATCGCGGCGATTCCACACAGCAAGACGAGTCCGAAGCCGAAGGCGCGCGTCCCGTAGACCATCGGGTCGCCGCAGTAGATCTCGATGCCTTCGCGCAGCGTAGCCGCCCCCATCGCGATCGGGTCGGTCACGATGTCGTCGAGCTGCAGGAACCTGTCCACGTACTCCGGCTCCACCTCTAGCGCGGAACGGAAGCCGCCCAGAACGAGCGTGTACAAACCGAGGCTGACGGCGGCGAGCAACCCGAGCACAAGGGTGCCGCGCACAATCGCCGCTGGTTTGGCGTCGCGCGTAACAACTTCGATCAGGATCAGTCCGAGTCCCGCGGTGACGAGCAGCAGGAGATTCGACTGATACGCGCCGATCGCGATCGCTCCCAGGGTGCCCGCAGCGACGAGGCGCGCGAGCCATGAGGCGATTCCGGGCGTCTCGCGGGTGGGTAGGAAGCACCTCGCGAAGACGGCCAAGGCAGAGCAGGCAGCCAGGACCCCCAGCCCTTCGGACGGCGTGTTTGAAAGGAACTCGATCAAGAAGAGCCAGGTCGGAAACGCTGCGAAGAGCGGAAAGGCGGCGAAGTGGACGAGCCCGAGCTCGCGGACTCCTAGCACGCTGAGCAGTACGATGTACGAGAGCGCGATGCACAGGCCGAACAGCGCGTGTGGCAGGAACGGTACGACGGGATGCGGGAAGAGGAAGCGTTCGACCAGGTACACGGTGAAGCGCCCCTGCTCGACCCACACGTCCGGCTGGTCACGGTGGATCGCGAACTCGTCGTCGATCGAAAGCTGAAACGCGGTCAGTTCGATGGCGTGAAACGCGGCGAAGATCGCCAACAGAATCGCGAGCGACTTGGCCGCGGTCCCGATGCGCTGCCGCGTCTGCTCGGCGAATCCGAGCGCGTCCATTGCGACGGTCATCGACGGGCGCCCCTAGCGGGTCGCGCGCCGCCGCGGAGCGCGAGGTTCCGGGGCTTTGCGTGACAGAGGTTCGGGCTCCACATGGGATCAGCGTGATCGACGCCGCCGGGTTACGCAACCGGGAGATCGCACGAGACGTGTGCCGGGATGAGATCCGGCGAAGACGACAGGGTGCTCGCCGCGCGTTCCCTCCCGATGATCACTCCGTGCGACGGACAGCGAACCGGGATTCCTATACCATGGGCATCCATGCGCGAGCGCTCTTTCACGGCGACGCTCGTCGCGTTGTTCTCGGCGGTCGGGCTGCTCGGGTGTGGTGAGGCGCCGGAGCAATCCCGTCGGCCCGACATCGTCCTGCTGATCGTCGACACCCTGCGCGCGGATCACCTCGGCGTCTACGGTTATGCGCGTCCGACGTCGCCGTCGCTCGATCGTTTTGCGCAGTCGGCGACGGTGTTCGAGAACCCCATTGCGCCGTCGTCGTGGACGCTGCCGTCGGTGGCGTCGTTGATGACCGGTACGTATCCGTCTGTGCACGGCCTGCGCGCGCGCAAGGGCGGTGTTGCGTCGACGAGCGTGCGCCAGGGGCTAACGACGCTTGCCGAGGCTCTTTCCGACGCGGGGTACCGCACGGTGGCCGCGGTCGGCAACCCGTGGTTGACGACGGACCGTGGCGGACTCACCTCCGGGTATGACCGTCTGGAGAAGTTGAACCGACCGAGCGCGGACGAACTGCACGCGTTCGGGCGCGCGTCGTTGGAGGAGTCGGACGGACGCCCGACCTTCCTCTACCTGCACTACATGGACGTTCACGGACCCTACAACGTTCGCAATGGGCGCGCGGAATTGGGAGCGCTGCCCGACCGTTACTTGCGCAAGCTGAGTGATGGAGAGCGCGAGAAGGTGCGCGACTACTTCGCGATCGACGGTGCGGCAGGCCTCGACGACTACGTCGAAGCGTACGACCAGGGCATCCGAGAATGGGACGACTCGTTCGGTGCCTTCGTCACGTGGCTCGAGGAGAACGATCGTCTCGAGCAAACGGTCGTCTTGGTAGTCTCGGATCACGGCGAGGAGTTTCTCGAGCACGGTGACTGGAACCATGGCCTGACCCTCTTTCAGGAGCAGTTGTTCGTGCCGTTCGTTCTCCGCGTTCCCGGCCGTGCGGGCGCGCGTGTGGCGGATCGTCCCGTCAGCTTGATCGACGTCGGTCCGACGTTGCTCGCGTTCGCCGGTGCGGAGCCTCCGTCGACGATGCTCGGCGTGGACGTTCTCGCGGACGGCCTCGATGCGTCGCGCGCATTGTTCTCCGAGACGGACATCGAACTGGGCGAGCTCGCGGTCGGTGCGCCCCAGCGCGCGATGCTGCGCGGGAGCCAGAAGTGGCTCACCCGACCCGTAGTCGCCGGAGCCAACCCGCGCAGGCCACGAACCGAGTCGGTGTACTTCGATCTGTCGGGCGATCCGGGCGAGCTCGAGCCTGTGGCTCGGGGAACGCTGGATGCCGCGCGCCAAGCCGCGTTCGACGAGCTGGAGGCGTGGGAGGCTCGCATGCGAGAAGTCGCCGATGCGCTCGGCGATACGGAGTCGTTCGAGCTGTCCGAGGAGGAGGCCAACGCGCTGAAGGGACTCGGGTACGCGGAGTGAAGCGCTAGGTCTCGTTCGCGGGCTCGACCGCCTCGGAACCCGAGCCTTCGTCACGAAGGCGTCAAAGCGAGTCGATCGCGGGCATCTCGCGGGGCTCGACGAGTTCGCAGCCGTCCTGATCCTCGATGACCTCGAGCACTCGGCGGAGCGGGGGCGCGTCGACGACTTGCGTGCCGCGGCCGTGGGGCCATTCGACCTCGATGCGAACGATGTCCGTCGCGTCGCCGAGTCCGATCTCCTGCTGGAAGCTCGAGCCGCCGAAACTGCCGCCGCTCGTCACGCGACGGTGGATCGTGCGCTCTCCGTTCGGTGAGTTCACGACGACGCGCACCCGAGCGTCGAGTCCAAACCGATTCGACGTCGTTCCGCGCAAACGGATCGTCGTCCACGCGTTCGAGTTGCCTGGGTTCGCAAACAGCGCGTCGTGGAAAGCATCGGCGGGATAGAAGCCGCCCATTTGCGCGAACAGATCGAGGTCGCCGTCTGCGTCGAGGTCGCCGAACGCGATGCCGTGCCCCTTCTGCAGGTGTCCCACGTGCGCAGCCGTCGTCGCGTCGTCAAAGCGTGCGCCGCCTTCGCTGAGGTACAACGTGTTCGGGACCAGGAACTCGTACTTCGGCCGACCCGTACCGAGGTAGAAGTCGAGAAACCCGTCGTTGTTCACGTCGCCGAAGTTGGCGCCCATGGGCAGGCGCACGTCCGCCACCCCGAGCTCCTCGGCGACCTCGTCGAAACGCCCGTCGCCCAGGTTTCGGTAGATGCGGAGCCTTTCGCCGCTGGCTGGGTCGCCCGCGTAGTCGTCCGCGACGCCGTCGAGCTTCGCGTCGAAGCCGCCGACGAAGAGATCGAGCCAGCCGTCGTTGTCGTAGTCCCAAAACCACGGCGCGAACGTTCGCTCGGCGCCGGCGCCAGCGGTTGCGTCGTTCAGAAAGTCCGCAGCGTCGTCGCTTGCTTCATCGACTATCGACGGGCCTTCGGTCGCGCGGATCGCGGCCCCTACCGCGACGCGCGCCTCGTGGGCGACATCAACGAATGAACCGTCACCGTCGTTGCGATAGAGCCGGTTGGCAGAGTCGAAGCTCGATACGTACAGATCGGGGTCGCCGTCGTTGTCGTAGTCGCCCCACGCAACGCCCTTCACATACTCGCCCGCGCCGTCGACACCCGCCGCCGCCGCGACGTCAGTGAACGTGCCGTCCCCCTCGTTGCGGAACAGTTGCCCAGGGAACTGCTCGTTGCCGATGAAGAGATCGACGTCGCCGTCGCCGTCGTAGTCGGACCAGCCGGCCGCTTGCGTCGGGTAGGCCGGCGTCGCGAGTCCGGCCTCGAACGTGACGTCGGTGAATGTACCGTCCTCGTTCTGGTGCAAGAGCGAGTTGCGCTGCCGGCCGAAGCGTCTGCCCTGCCACCCGCCGCGCAACACGAGCAAGTCGAGCCGCCCGTCACCGTCGTAGTCGACGTGCATGCAGTTCAAGCCGCCGACCTGACCTGACAGTCCGGCGCGCTCGCTCCAATCGTCGAAGGTCCCGTCGCCGTTGTTGTGGTAGTAGCGCAGCGGATCGCACGGCAAGCACGATGACGCGACGAGGTCCAGCAGACCGTCTCCGTCGAAGTCGTCCATGATCCCGCCACCCGCGCCGGACAGCGTGTCGACGCCGAGCTCGTGCGCGACATTGGGAAACGGCTCGATCGACGCGTTCGACGCGAACAGCTCGGGCGCGAGCAACCAACGCGCCGGCACGCCACCTGGATACGTTCCCGCAGTCATGTGCACGAGGTTGAGGAGCCAGCGCACGTCGTGCGCGTCCGGGTCCTCCTCGAGGTACGCCTCGAACTCGCGCTGCGCGGCGAACGCCGCGTCCGGAATCGACCACACTCCGCCGTTTCGGATCGGGAAGAGGCAGCGATCACGCGTCGCGCCGTGCACGCAGTTCGTCGTCTCACCGACGCGCATGTGCGCGATGCCGAGCGCGCGCCGGACACGTTGGGTGTTCTCGCGATTGTCCGTCTCACGCGTCCGGAGACCCTCGAGGAGTGAGAGCGCGTCGGAGTTGTGCCCGTGCCGCAGGTACATGTCGGCGAGTCGCATCTCGATCGCGAAGGAGCGCGGCGTCGGGCGCGCTTCGAGACGTGCGATCGCGTCGGTGCCGAGCTTCGGGTCCTGCTTCGACAACACCGCGCACATCTCCGCCAGGTCCAAGTACTCGACCGGCCGCGCGCTCTGTTTGGCGGGAGTGTCGCTGCGCCGACCAAGACGCCGCGCCGCGACGAAGCAGAGCACGCCACCGACGACGAGCGCCGCTCCAAGAAGGAGGCGCTTCAGCGTCGTGGGAGCTTCGGTCGAGGGGGGCATGCTGCATCCAGGATGTCGTGCGCCGCGCGCGCGCGGCGAGGGATTCCCGCGTTTTCGTCGTGCCTCGAACTACTCGCTCGGTGGCGGGGGTGGGCCGATTGCGTCCGACGGCGGCAGTTTCTCCCGGATGCGCTCGAGCATGCCCTCGAGCTGCTCGCGCGCCGTCGCGCGCGTCTCCTCTTCCCATTCGCTCGGAATGAGGTCGAGGCAACGCGTCAGGTGTCGTTGGGCTTCGATCGGGCGTCCGCGCGTCTCGAAGTACTTGCCCAACTCCGAGTGGATGACAAAGTTGTCGGGATCGAGCGCAAGTGCGCGCTGCATGGATTCGAGGCCTTCGGCATGTCGCTCCCGCAAGACTAGAACGCGGCCCTTCTGGAAGAGCGCGTTCGGGTTGTCGGGCGATAGCTCGAGCGAACGATCGAGCCACCATTCCGCCTGCTCGTCGCGCCCGCGCCGGCCGTCGATCAGCGCGAGTCGGTAAAGCGGCTCACCGGTCTCGAACGGCAGCGTCACGAGCACGGTCAAGAGCGCGCTCGTCGCGGCCTCGTCGGTTGCGAGTCGGTACGCATCGATCAGGTACGGCGCGGCCGAGTCGACGGCGCCGGCGCGCAGCAGGTAGTTTCCGAAGTTGTAGTTGGCTTCGAAGTGTTCCGGGAAGAGCTCGATGGCCGTGCGGAATGCCGTGATCGTGGCCGTGTCGTTGACGCCGAGCATCTCGAGCGCCATCGCCTTGAAGTACCACGCGTGGGCATGCGTGTTGTCCACTTCGAGCGCGCGGTCGATCCAGCGTAACCCCTCCTGCGCGTCGCGTTCCTCGAGCGCGTTTCCGGCCAGGATCATCATCGCGTGAGGCGCTGTGCCGTCCTGGTCGATCAACTCGAGGGCGAGTTCGGCCGCACGCTCGCGATCGCCCGACTCGCGCAGCACCTGTGCCAGCGCGAGCTTCGACTTGTAGTTGCCGGGCTGCAGCTCGAGCGCGCGTTCGAAGTGATGGATCGTGACGTTCCACTCCCCACGCCGCGCGAACAA
>JAVJHY010586308.1:0-18416 GCA_035593235.1 Phascolosoma agassizii | reverse complement strand
GACCGCCTCCCCACGCAAATACCGGCGATCGATATCCCGGACACCGTTGGGACCGGGTAAGCAAATATTTGATTTTATCAGCGTTGCCATAGCTATTACTTATGCGTTTTACTAAGTGCCGCCAGTCTTCCAAGTCGGTTGGTAGGGAACCATCTGATATTCCGAACTTTCTTAATTGCCGTTGTAGTATTCCATGGACCATATCGCTAATCCTCGCTTAAGGTCGTAAGGGTCATGGTTTGATTATGGAGGGCGCACTCCCCGGAGGTCAGCGGGGAAAGCTCACCATAAGAGTAAAAACCTATTTGACTTGCAGCTCGGGGCAAAGTATCCATGACTGCCTCCAGTTCTTCCTCAGTTTGTTCGTCCATGATGACTTTTCTACCAACGCAACTTACTGACAGTGAAAGTGTTGGATTAGTGAACGATCGTTGCTTCTTTATTTTTTCTGCAGCATCCAAGGCACCTTTTGTGAGCTCCTCAGCGTCTCCCCGCATGAGCCTGATCATGCATCCTTCGGGAATATCTCCAAAGAAGGTTAAAGATTGATATTTCTCACTAATCGATTGAACGGTTCGTACAATAACTTTCTCTGATAATTCGTTGCTGCGTAAACCTATGGGAAAATAGTAGGCCATTGCTGGCAAATCCGACGCAAATTTTCCGAGATATCGTTTATAAAGCTGAAGCGCGGGTTTCCCATCTAGTTCATAGAGTACATTTTCGCTGGAACGTGTTGCCCGGCGTTCGACACCAAAACTGATCCAACCGCCACCATAACTGTAGCCGACGCAAACTCTGTCGCCATATAGGCCAACCGCGGCAACCGCATTGACTTTTATTTGACTTCCGATAAGCACCCAGGTGTTTCGAAACCGATCGCCATCGCCCGCAAGCCCGCCTGTTATGACGACGGATTTCGGCAATTCTGAATTGAGACCTTTTACGAGTTCACTGCCGTTAATATTGAGGCCTTTTGATAGAACAAAGACGGCACGGAGATCGGGATCTATCAAAGAGTTCGCGATTTGCTGTCCAGCGCCGAATGAGTCTTTAGCGCTGCCGATAGGTACGGAAGCCGATTTTATTTCTGTGTAATCAAATTTTACAACCGCAATGACTAAACTCTTCTCTAGCAAGGAGACTCCGAAGATTTCTCCAGCGCTGGAACAACCGATGATATGGGAATTAGGATAGGCAGCGACAAGTTCAATGATCGGGTCGGGTCTATCGATCATGTCGGGTTCACCAAAGGCGACAACCAAAGTTTGTTGGGAATCAAAGTTTGGGAAATGATCTATCGACCAGCCAGCATCGGAGTTGTAGTAATATGTTTTTAGCTCCATTTAATTAGATCCTTTCGTAAGCAGTTTACCTGAGTTAGAAGAATCGTTTGCAAGGCGGGTTGTTCCGGAAATGGTGATTAGAGAATTAGGGTATGTCCGTCAAAAGATGGGATAGGTAAGGCAGGGATAGGTGTAACACGTGAAAACGAGGAGCAACAATTTAAGAATATTCAATAAATAGTTGCATTAATTACCATCGCGAATTTTGGCTGTTTCAGGATCGGAGAGTTACAGATCGTTCGGTTTAGTACCACCACCCCGGCAATCGCCTCTAGTTTTTGTTTTGTTATTTTGAATAACGTTTGGGGAAAGCCGAGATATAACGCGATGGACGCTATATGTCAAATAAAAGCAACATAAAATGTTGAAAAATTCGTTTGACTTATTGATTAAGCATTACTTGGGAAAAGTCAGCAATTATGGGTGAACATAAAGCATTACAGTAAAACAGTTTAGCCAATATGCAAGTTTTCAATATAGACTCCTGTGTAATGGTTCGAGTATCTGACAGGCTAACCCTCAAAGTGGCGACCATCAATTATCACAGCTGTCAATTTTTACTAGATTATTTAAATTGCTTTTGATAAGCAGTTTACGTTCACCCATAATTGCTGGGGAAAAGTGGTTGACCCAGGCCCTACTCAATCTTGTACATGGGTCCTTCCACTTTGCCATATAGCGATCGACAAGGCCCTAATAAATGTTGGTCTGGGATTTCGGCGGAAAAATTATCCTCCAATCATGCAAGACAACTATGTGATCTACGCATGATCATTTCGGATTGTGGCATAAGCCGCGCTAAAACGGAAGTTTGAACACCAGATTCCATAAAGCATTAAATACAAACAATTTAAATATTTAACTGCTGATTTTGTAGGGTAGACCGTTGCATTGCGAAGAATTCGTGGTTTAGAATTTTTCTATATTACGCCTTGTGGGAAATGTGATGTAGGGTAGAAAAAGCCATTTTTTGACAGATTTAAGCTTAAAACCGCAGGATTTATTCAAACTTCCGCTAAAACAATAACGGATATATCTATTTATCAATCAGCCTCATACTCCACGATATCTCCAGGCTGACAGTCAAGCGCTTCGCATATCGCATTTAGTGTAGTTAAACGGATCGCTTTCGCCTTATTGGTTTTCAGTATCGAAAGGTTTTGAATCGAAATTCCAACCTTTTTAGATAACTCATTGAGCCGCATTTTGCGTTTAGCCAACATGACATCAAGATTTATGATGATTGCCATAGATTGTATCTAAATGGTTAAGCGTATGTCTTCTTCTAGGCGGACGGCTTCGGTCATGATTTTTGAGATAACCAGGAAAATCAAACCTGCAAAGATGATTTCAACAGAGTCTGACATGGCATCTAAATCCAGGCTAACCTCAACCCCTTGAAAGATTTTCTGGAAATGAATATAGCCAAGCGTAGCCAAAGTAGCAAAATGGATCACTAACAGCCAAAAAGATTAGCATTAATGCAAAATTTCGCAATCGATGAATCGCCCCCACAGTAAATATTTGACCATGGCAATAAAGACGGCTAAGGCGGAATATTTGTAATACTGCTGCCAGCCAAAAGCATTCCGGAACCGCAAGAATTAGGGTGATAGCAATCCGGTTAGCCATTGGTAAATCCTCCGCCGTTAGTTCTACTTCACCAAGATCGGTTTCCAGAATAAGCCTAGCGCTATCATTGAACAATGGTGCTAAAGCTGACAATAGCGTTAGCACTGCCGTAATTATTGCAAGAATGCCGAGGACACGACTCAAATTTCGGATAGAATTATTTGTTTTCATTGTGAGAACCTTTTTTGTGGATATAGTTTACCGTCAGAAACTTGCGCCTCAATCTCAGAACCTTTTCCCTCCGACCACTTCCCCTATTTCCTGACCAATTGAAAAGCGATGGCTTCTTCTTTTTTTTCTGAAAAATCCAGACTTCTTTAAGCCTAGTATTCTGCATTAGAGTGTGTTTTAAAATTGTTCAACATTCTTCACGTCTCAGATTCAGACCATCTTTGAACGATTAAATGACGATATTAACATCGAAATATTTAAATATTACAACGCTTTTGCCGTCATCCAATCGTCCAAACCTGGCCTAAATCTGAGCATGAAATAATATCAAACTATTTAAAACACACTCTTAATATCCATAAAAAACCCTTCATCTAGGCATACTAATATAGTCTGAAGGCTTCCGTCGTACTCGAGAATATTTTGTTAACCATTTGTTATTAGATAGTTAGGATGCGTAGAAGAACAAATCATCGGAATTGCTATCCCCATTTCACGCCACATTCAATCGTAACTCAATCGCAACATCCTCGTCGTAGGATGGGCTACGACTGTGGCGTTGTTCAATCGTTGCGATCTAAACTGGCATAAACTTGGGCACATATCGACGAGTTATTTATTTACATCTCCTTAAAGACACGATCCTTAAATGTTTATTATCATGTATTGCATAAATATTTTAATGATTTACATTAAATATTAAATCATATTCAATAATTATCAAATGATAATTTAAGCGGCATAATCACAACCCAATTGAAAATTGTGTATTCCCTGCAGGGAAAGAAGAAGGGTGAATGTTCAGGTCCTGGGGTGATTACCAGGCTGGGATATGTATCCCCGTTGGGGAAAAATAGAATTATTTTTGTCCTACAAGGAACAGCCTTTTCAGTTGTTTTTTAGGCACAAAACACGGTTGTTCTGGCAAAAACACCAGAGCGGCACCAAGGATAATGAGTATCGAAAAAAACCAATTCGGAGGAGAATTCACGATAAATAAAAAGTTTCCCGTTTATCTAGTCATCTTGCTTTCAATGGTTAGCATGAATTCTATTAAAGCCCAAACTGAATCAAATCCCTCAGGCCCCTGGTATTTAACCGACCGTGACTCGGGAAAATGGTATGTCGATGCATGGTTAGGACTGGAGACCGAACCGACCTATGCTGGGTCCAACAAAAATGAATTGGAATTAGGGGCTAACATCCGCGCCTTTTATAAGTTTCAAAAGGGGCATCGTTTGTTTGTGAGTCTGGAAGAAATAGGTGGAGTTTTTGAGCTCAAACCCGATTTACAATTCTCTGCGCTTCTGGAATATGAGGAAGGCCGCGATGACGACGATGATGATGATACGTTGACCGGTTTAGACGAAGTAGACGACACCGTAGAAGCTCAGCTCTCCTTATCGAAACGGTGGGGTAACCTGTCGATAGCATTTGTTTTCCAACCAGATTTATTGGATAGAGGCAAGGGGCTTGTCTATTTTTTGGGTATTCAATACGACCAGGTAGTGAAGGACTCTTTTCGCATTTCACCTCGATTAGATGTTAGTTTCGGTGATCATGAACACATGGAGACTGAATTTGAGATTACCCCCTCGGAATCCCAACGAACTGGCCTAAAGGCTTACTCTCCTGATTCTGGGTTAAAGTCAGCTACTTTAGGAATTGACTTGGAATATTGGTTTAAAGAACGATGGAGTTTGCTTGGCCAGGTGGAATTAGAGCACTACTTCAGCGAGGCGTCAGACAGTCCTCTCATTGATGACGAAGGCACCGACAACACTGTTGAAGCTTTCCTGGGTGTGCGCTATCGATTTTTTTGAATTATTCCCCAGTCGGCGCTAGATACGCTCGGCGTAAGTCCTTCTGGAGTGGACGGAGGATTTACACTGAGCGTATCTAGTATTTCTTGGGGTAGCTGTGGGAACAAAATGTTAGAGTCGCAGAAGAACAAGGTCTTTAACTGGTCGTTAGTTTTTTCTTTCGTTTAGGTTGGATTTTCGAATTCCCATGTCTTTTTGCGGCATTTTTTACTAGTACTCGAAGGACAGATTTTAATTCATTGATTGAAATCCGGTCTGCTTGCTTTTTTTCAATCATCCGGCGAACGATTTCCGAGAATTCTTTGCTGTATCTCGGATTTAATTCATGGATGGCCTTGGGATTCACGTTGAAATGGTTGTTCAGAGTTTCTATAATCGTTTCCCCTCGAAATGGATATCTACCAGTAGCCGAGTAAAAAAGTGTAGCACCAAGAGAGTAGATATCACTAAGTATATCGATGCAAGCGGTCCCTTCAATTTGTTCAGGAGATACGAAATCGGGCGTGCCTTTGAAGACATCATCTATTACCGTCATTTTGTCGTCATTTTTTTGCTTTGCCAGGCCAAAATCCGTCAGTTTAACATCTCCTTCATAGGAAAGTAAAATGTTATTGGGCTTCATATCACGGTGGACAATATTGAATTTAGCCATATGTGTTAATGCTTTTACCAGTTCATTGGCTATGTAAATGAGATGCTGTTCCTCCTGGGGGCCATGCTCGTTGACGCTGTCCCAGAGGGTGAGACCATGGATATACTCAAGCACCAAATAATAAGAACCGGCCGTTTGCCCAAAATCATACAGCTTAACAATATTGGGATGTTTTAATTTTGACCATTCGTAAGCTTCTCTTAAAAAAAGAGTTTTAGAGTGCTCATGGGAAAATGCCGAGAAACTCTGCTTAAAAATCTTGAGGGCAACTTCACGAAAAGGATCACAACTTAAATCTTTTGCAAAATAAACAGCCGTCTGGCCACCATCGTCAATTTTATTGATTATTTGATATCTCTCCGAAAATGACAAAGAAATGAAGGTTTTGATCCCTGCCCGACGTCGTCTAATGGCGTAGGTAATTTTAGCAAGAAGTTCTGACGGCTTAAAGGGCTTGAGGATATAATCATCTACACCGTTCGAAAGGGCGGTTATGATTAGCTCCTCGCTGTCTTTTGACGAAACAACAATAATGGGTATCTTGGGCCCTTTTGGTGTTTGACGAAGTTCTTTACATGTTTCCAAGCCAGACAGCCCGGGCATTTCTATATCCAGAAGGACTACATCCGCAAATTTTTCTCTGAACTCTTCGACCGCATGCTTTCCATCGCTGAAGATGCGGACGTCAAAATTTCTTCTTCCCAGTATATTTTCATACAATCGCTGAATATCTGGATCGTCATCTACGCATATGACTGAGGTCATCACTTGTTCTCCAAATGGTGGTTCATCTCGTGTTTAGGCAGAGAAAGTGGTTTTTTTTTCGAGCCAATCTTCAAACTCTCTTCGGTTACAGTTCAGCGAAAAATCTACTCAGCGGCGATCATGCATAACATTCTTATAATTAACATGATGTACGTTTACTATCCATCAATACCGCTATAAATTTTCCTTCTAAATTCAAGACAGCCTAAGTTTGGCAATAAGCTATTCTCAATAAATCATAACGCTTCCCAGGTGGAGTTCGGTCCTGCCTAAAGGAAGGAATTGTATTCGAGCTCTGCAATAATACAAGTTGAACTCCAACAACATTTCACTAAGAGCGTGTTTTAAAATTGTTCAACGCTCTGCACGATTCATCTTCAGACCATCTTTGAACGATTAAATGAGGGAAAAAACATCGAAATATTTCAATATTACTACGCCTTTGACGTCATCTAATCGTCCAAACTTGGCCTAAATCTAAACATGAAATAACATCAAAAAATTTTAAAACACACTCTAAAACTCTCCACAATTTACTGAGATGAAAGCAAGAATCAAAGATCGGACTTTTTGATTTTTTCAATAATGTGCGACGTTGAGTGCCCACAAATAAACTTCAAAAACTTAATGGAGCACTCCAGCTCTCTGAGAATATCGTATTCCTCTCGGTCCAATGTCTCTTCGGTATAGTCGCCACCTTTAACGTATATATCTGGTTTTAACATTGCTAAAACCTTAGTTGCACGGATATCAGAAAACAAAATTACTGCATCTACAGCTTCCAACGAGGCCAGGAAATACGCCCGGTCATTTTCGCCGTTTATTGGGCGACTGGGTCCCTTAAGCTTTCGTACAGATGCGTCATTATTAACGGCGACTAACAGACAATCGCCATTTTGTCTGGCTAAGTTTAAGTATTCCATATGCCCTCTATGGAGAATGTCAAAGCATCCATTCGTTAAAACGAGTTTCCTATGCTCCGAAATTAGCCTATTCCGCCATTGTCGCGCTTGAGCATGAGTTTTTATTTTGTCCTTAGGATTACGAATATACACTCCTAATATCAGTGCAACAATTCTAGGAAGTACTCATGGAGCTACGGAATTGATCGATTCCCCCGTTAAATATCAAAGAATAAACTTCTTTGTAATTCTTAACAAAATGAGGACTGATGCCTGCACGGATATCGCTGGGAATTTCCATAAAATCCTTCTCGTTTGCCTGGGGAATGACGACGTTTTTTATACGACTTCTTCTTGCCGCAATGATTTTTTCCCGGATGCCGCCGACGGGTAGAACAGCCCCTGTCAAAGTCAGTTCACCGGTCATCGCCATCTGCTTTGGCTGCGGCTTTTCCTTGGCAATTGATATCAAAGCGGTGGCCATCGCTACGCCGGCCGATGGCCCATCCTTTGGGGTCGCCCCTGCAGGTACATGTAAATGAATCATGTGACTGTCAAAGAAATCGGTGGGAATTCCAAATTTTTTCAAATTTGACCTCACTAAGGAGAATGCGATCGATGTCGATTCCACCATGACATCTCCCAATTGTCCGGTTTGTTTTAGGCCGGGTTTTCCAGGAATAGCCATGGCTTCAATAAACAGAACCGACCCCCCCAGGGAAGTCCAAGCTAAACCATTAACAACCCCAGGAAACCTTTGGTTTATCAGGATATCATCACTAAATCTCGGTTGACCAAGCCATGTTTCAACAGTCTTAGCAGTAACACTTGTTAGGTTTTTTAGGTCGCCTTTTGCCTTTTTTACTGCGATTTTTCTCAGGCAACCGCGGATGGATTTTTCAAGTGATCGGACTCCGGCTTCGCGAGCATAGCCGTCAATTAAAAATTTTATTGCACCTTCAGTAAAACGAACGTCCTTTGTCGTCAGGCCATGCTCTGGAAGAAGTCGCGGGATGAGGTGTTTTTTTGTAATCATTACCTTTTCCTGACGAATGTATCCGGACAGGCGAATTATTTCCATTCTATCGAACAAAGGACCCGGTATTGTATCAGGAACATTTGCGGTAGTAATAAAAAGTATTTTTGACAAATCAAAGGGAACATCGAGATAGTGATCGAGGAAGCTTTGATTCTGTTCCGGGTCCAGAACTTCGAGCAAAGCTGATGCGGGATCGCCATGATATGAAGCGCCCACTTTATCAATTTCATCGAGCATGATCACGGGATTCTGGCTGGAGGTGTTGCGTAGAATTTGTATTAGTTTCCCAGGCATCGCTCCAATGTAGGTCCTTCTATGCCCTTTTATCTCCGCTTCGTCTCTCATCCCCCCAAGGGAAAACCGAAAGAAATTACGGCCTAGAGACTCTGCGATGGCCCGGCCCAGGGACGTTTTTCCGACTCCCGGAGGCCCCAACAAACATATAATTGAGCCGCCAACCGTCCCCCGTAATTTGGATACCCCAATAAATTCAAGAATTCGTTCTTTTATGTCCTGAAGACCGTAGTGATCTCGGTCCAGTATTTTCCTGGCGTCATCGACCTCCAATTTATCTTCTGTTGATATTCCCCACGGTAGACTGGTCAACCAATCTAGATAGTTGCGAGATACTCCATATTCAGGCGACTGAGGAGATAACACCTTGAGTTTGTCCAATTCTTCATTGATTCTTTGATCCGCTTCTGGCGATAGCTTTAATTTCGAGGTCCGCTCAGCATACTTTTCGATTTCCTTGGCCTTTTCGTCCATCTCCAAGCCCAATTCTTGCTTTATTGCCTTTAGCTGTTCATGTAGAAAGAATTCACGTTGCTGTTTGGATATTTTTTCTGTTATCTGTTCGGTGATCTTTTCCTTTAATTCATTTATGTTTAATTCTTTACGAAGAAGAAACAACGCTTTTTCCAGCCGTGTGCGAATATCTAGACACTCCAAAACCTCCTGCAATTCTTCGTTGGTCGAGGAGGTAATTGTGACGGCAAAATCAGCCAAACGCTCCGGATAATCCCAGCTCCCTTGGGATAGGAACATTTTTATCTCTTCAGAAAACAATGGATTATTCTTTACCAACTCCCTTAGAGTCTTCATGATCGACATTGACAGCGCCTTTATCTCTTCGCCACTAGCTTTTTTTTCTTTCAAGTAGCGAACAAATGCCTTTATCTTAGAGTTGCTATCAACAACAAGCTTAAGAATCTTAAATCGACTTACACCTTGAAGTAATGCCTGGACTGATCCATCCACCTCACTCCGAATGTTTAATAGGCGGGCAACCGTCCCAATCTTATAGAGTTGCTTGATTAATTTTTCTGGATCGTCGGTATCAATCTCTTCTCTAGTGAGTACGAACCCCACTACTTTTTCAACATGCTTGTCGGCAATCTCGTTTAGAATTTCGGCATAAGGACCGGATGGTAAGACCACAGGGAATACCATTCCCGGAAATACCGGTTTCGTGATCCCTGCGATCACATAAAGGGATTCAGGTAACAATTCACGAGCAAGAACAACTGTTGAAATCTTTTGCTCAAATCCGTCGTTATATTCTTTTTTCATATTATATATCTATTGTTTGTATGTATTCGCATAATGTTCCTATCTCTCATAAGATAGTTCTATACTAACGGTCTTCAGGTTTTCGAAATTCCAAATTCCCCGAAGGGGATAAATAATACAGCCTGGGGTAATCATTCCAGGTAGTGTGGGAAAATAAAACATGCTTTCCCTGAATGGGATACATATACCGATATTGTATTATGAATTTGATACCGCAAGTGCATTATGGCTCTCTAATCTCGTTCCAATTTTCGAAAACCTGATAATCTTGAGTATAAATTCTTTATACCTTAGTCATCTTTTGCAGCAAAGACGTTTTCAACTCGGGAAAATATTTTCTCGTTCTCCCGAATTTTCTCACCATTGCCAACGACACAAAGATCTCCCTTTTTAGCAAATTCCCTGAATAAGTCTATGTAATTTTTTACGTCTTCGATTCGACAAGAGAGTATTTGATCCCGTCGGCGTTGAACGTCGTCTTGGGAGATGGCACTCAAATGGCGGCTGAAAGCAATAGCACCTTTCTGATCAGGTGATTTTGGTGTATCGATACCTCCAATTGTCCCAATAATAAATTTCTCCAGATCAACTTGGCTAACATGGAATTTAGCGATAAAGTCGGAAACACGATCAAATACTTCTAATGTCTCAATAAGCTTTGGATCACGGTAGGATATGCAGCAAAAATTTCCAGACAATATATCCAGATTCGTAAAACAGCCATATGCGCCACCCTGTACTCTGACTGTGTTCCACAAATATTCTCGGTTCAAAATTGTGTCAAGCACTTCGTAATTGCCGTTATACTGATAACCAAAATCAAATAGGTTTGCACCTTTACCCACGTATTGCACATTGCTTGGAATAGCAAAGGCCTCGTTAGTGCTAGGCGAGTCGAATCGGTAATTAGCGATTGCGTTGGCTTTTTCCGGCATGCTGTCAATAAATCGATTTGCCTCTTTTTTAAGAATACGCAATTCTTCGCCAGAACCAGTCAAATGTATTTTCATGGTTTTTCGATTAAAAAGTATTCTACTCACTGTTTTAAAGGCTTCAATTGATTTGTCTGGGTTTTCTTTGTATTCCTCGATGACGGATTCAAGAAAACGCAGTTGGCTTATTCCACCCGTTAATTCGCGATACTGACCAATGCGCGAATAATAGGATGCCAACCGTGTCGATGCGAAAATGTGCCCCTGTGGAATAACCCGAGATCTAAAATTCGCCTTGGCGATATTTAACAATTCGCCAATCCGTTTATGGTCCCCAATATTTAGCTCGGTGAATACTTCTGTTAAGATGGTGAGCAGTCTCGGCAACTTATTCGCAAGCGATTTACAACTAAACGAAAGAATAGAATTAATTCCATTTTTATTTCCTTTGATGCAGGAAGTCGAGTAAGCACTCGTTATCCCTCCAGTGTTAATATCGATTTCCTGGATTAATTCAACAAAATTTCGTTTTTGCGTGCCTACCTGTAATACAATTTGATTAAATGCTAACATGTATGGCAGCAATTCCTGGGGTAATCCATTAGCATCAAACACGACGGATACATAACCAATTCCATTAGTGGGCTGTTTAGAAAACAATATTTCGGAAGTGACAAGCTCAAGAGGGTACTCTTCTGCTCTTTTTTCGACACACCCCAGAGGGAGTTTCGGAATGGTCGCTAAGGATTGAGGAGAATCCGGATTTAACTGGTATTCTCGAAGCTTTTCTTTCTTTTTCAGTATTTCCTTGATCTCTCCAGCAGTCATTGTGGCCTTTATAGAATCAAGCTTTTTTCTTAAACTTTCCGATCTCCTAATTCCAAGTCCCTCATCCGGAGAAAGAACGATTGTCGCCCGATGTTGATTCTTTAAAAAATATTTATCGATCATCTTTTCGAAATATCGCCCTTTGGAGACATTCGCTTTGATCATTTCTAATAGGCTTTCATAATGCAGATGCATAAACGGATCCGCGCCATAAATCCATGAATTGAGCATCACCAATCCATAACAAAGCCCCTTCGGGTAACTTCCAAAGTTGGCCTCACGGAGTTGAAATTCAATGCTATTCATAGATCCCTGAATTACCCTTTCATCGATTCCCTTGGCCACGAGATCCTCGAGGGTTTCATCAATCACCTTTTCCATTTTAGCAACTTTATTAATATCTGTTCCCTTCAATCCAATACAGAAATAATTGTCCAATAAATCACTTTCAAAACCATAATCCAAGGTACTTTCTCCCAAATGAGAATCGATCAATGCTTTTTTTAAGGGCGAAGCCGATGTACCGCTTAAAATTCGGGAGAGGATGGAAAAAGCGAGCATATACTCGGCGTTGATGGGCTGGCCAAGAAGATAGCTCCTCAATGCGTAGGTCTTTCCTGACGCGTCCTCGCCAGGAGATACCGGATAGGTGGCCGTTCTCTTTGGGGAAATCGACCGTCGCTTCTGAGGTTTTATTGATGAGTCGACCGCCTGGTACTCAAAGTTATTAAAATAACGTTCCAGCCGGGAAAGTTGCTGCATAACATCCATATCGCCATAAAGTAATACGCGGCAGTTAGAAGGATGGTAGTACTTCTTGTGAAATGTAGTAAACTGATCGAAATCAAGCTCTGGAATAAATTCTGGATGACCTCCCGATGATTTTGCGTAAATACTGTCAGGGTAAAGAGCTTTATTCATTTCTTCAATGAGAATGTTCTCTGGGTCGGAGTAAGCCCCTTGCATCTCGTTGTACACGACCCCGGAGTACTGCAATTCTTCATCAGGATTTTCAATTTGATAGTGCCATCCTTCCTGTAAGAAAGTTGCCTCCGTTAAAAGAGGATTGAATACGGCATCCAGATATACATCCACCAAATTCGAGAAATCTTGGGCATTTCTACTAGCGACAGGATATACAGTCCGATCCGGATATGTCATTGCATTGAGAAAGGTATACAAACTACTCTTTAGCAATTCGGCAAAGGGTTCCTTAACGGGATACTTGTTGGAGCCATTAAGCACTGAATGTTCTATTATATGAGCCACTCCAGTATTGTCCAAAGGCGGCGTCCTTAACGTCACCATAAAGACTTTGTTGTCATCCGCGTTGGTTAGCGCAATGACTTCGGCCTTGGTATTTACATGCGTAAAGACAAGGGCCGTAGATTGTATTTCTTTTATTTCTTCAGAGCGGATTAGTCTAAAACCATGATAGGTCTTGCGGTCGTCGAACATAAGTGATCCTTTTTTATCTCTTGTTTTCATCATGAAATCCGATTGATTTAGGACTAAACACGGCTAATTTACTTTCGTTTTCATTAACCCCAAGTCTCCTTATCTCGTTAAACAAATAGCGAAAAGTGCTGGGTTACTCCGGGTTACAGACAGAACACTTGGTCTCATAACTTTCGCCCTTAATTGAACCTTACAAGTATAATTTGCAACTAATTGGAGGGGTGCCGGAGCGGTTGAACGGGGCGCACTCGAAATGCGCTGTGCAGGTATTCCCTGCACCCAGGGTTCGAATCCCTGCTCCTCCGCCAAAAAGCAGTCTAATGATCCCTGCTATTCCTTGGCTAAAAAATACCGTATTTTGCAGTGTCACAAAACGATTATTTGAACAGCTCGCGGTGTAAAATATCGTTGCTAATTTCTAAGAGTGTGTTTTAAAATAGTTTGTTTTTATTTGTTGCTCAGATTTAGGCCAGGTTTGGACGATTGAATTGCGACCGGAAGGTAGGAATATAGAAATATTTCTATGTTAAGGTCGTAATTTAACCGTTAAAAGATGGCATAAACTTGGGACAGCAAGAAGGGTGAACTATTTTAAAACATGCTCTTAGTCAACAACCGGAATAGAGGAACACCCCCCAGAATATCGCGCAGGCAAGCGAGGCATTATAGACGCATTCCTGAAATTTCAACACAAGATAAACCGTAAAAGGCATTTTAAAGTTGGTTGTTTTGTTGAAGAGCCGAAAAAACAAAATCCGTGGCCTGCTAAAAACACCCAACCGCGGACCATGTAAACACAAGCTGGGTTCAATTTTACAATTTTTTATAATAACTGTGGTAATGATAATCCGCATGGTTATTTTTTTTCTTACCCGACCTATTGAAGATCGAAATGCGATCTGAAACAAATCGTAATAACCGTTCATTTCAAATTACCTGGATCTTACTTTTGGCGATTCCGCTTCTAACGCCTAGGGATACATGTGCAACCGAACTGGGGACAATAATTGTGAGAGTTGTGAGGTTAAAGTCAAATATTGGCTTTATCCGATTTGGGGTATTTAATTCAAAAGAAACATTCCCGAAAAGTGACAAGATAATGCAAGGAGGCGCTCATCCCATCAAGGATAAAAAGTGTGAATTTGCCGTCGAAGGTTTGGCGCCCGGCGAGTATGCAATCGCTGTCGGCCATGATAAAAACGGCAATGGAGAAATCGACCGGTTCTTCGGCATCCCACTAGAACCAGTTGGCGTTTCAGGCTACTCAAAGCGGCTCTTGTCACCACCGAACTTTGAAAAGGCGAAGATTTTAATAAAAGGCGACAAAGTATCGGTGGAAATTCCCGTTTTCTGAATTAAAAAATAAACTCAAGATCATCAGGATTTCGAAAATTGGAACTAAATTCGGCTCGTAATACAGACTTATTATCCTAAAGCGGCAAAGCTGCAACCCAATGGAGAATTGTGTCTCCCTTACAGGGAAAGAAGAAGGATGAATGTTCAGGTCCTGGGATGATTACCCTAGGCTAGAAAATGTATCCCCGTTGGGGAAAAAATGAAATCAATGGCGTGCTTTGATTGTGCTTATTTTCTTGTTTTTTCTTGCAGACTATCATGCATAAGGGACTAAGGCTAAAAAATCTCAACCTGGGTATAAATATCCCGTTACCGCTGCGCTAATCCTATGGATTGCCGTCACACTTCGCTTGGCTCAGGGAAAGCATGTTTTGGATTTTTTGCACTACCTGCGGTGATTACCCCAGGCCGTATTATTTATTCCCTTCCGGGAAATTGGAACTTCGAAAACCTGACTGAGCACAGCATAGAGAAAAGGTTACTTGTCCTTTACTCCGCCTGGAAATTTTCTTGTATTGTCAAGAAAATCTCTTCAAAAACTGCCTGTATTTCTTCTTGCGAATTACAACCTAAAATCTCGTCAACGCTTCTAGGTCGCACCTCATTGATTTCCGATGAATCGAATTCCTCATTTGCTAATGGATATTGGATGCTGTATTGCTGATGGTTACAGTGAAAAGTGACCTCCGATAACAAATTATGTTGATCAATCAAGCCAGTTTTCTCTCTAATATAGTCTAAGAACTGACAAAAGAGGTGAAAATTTGGAATGCTTAAATGCTTATAGTCCAACGATTCGATCAGACTGGACTCCGTAAGTTTCGAGACTACTTCTGTTACTCGATCTAAGCTGACGCAAAGATTTGTTGCAATTTCCTTTAGTGTCTTGTCGATGTCCAGGGTCACGATCGTTTGATTGGTGAAACTATCAATAGAAGGCATTGCGTGGCATAGATAGATCATGCGTAACTGGTTCAAGACGTGGTAAGTACAGTCACCCTGAACTAAAGGGTGGATATTGACATTTGTATTTCGCAGCCTGTTTACCAATGCATGGACCACATGGCCGAGCCACGGCGGCATTTTATCCAGTCCATTCTTTATGATATCTTCTGTAATGACCACCACATGCGTTTGCGTAATTGCGACTACTGAGGCCGAACGTGGCGTGTTCGAAATGATCGCCATCTCTCCAATCGAATCGCCCTCCGTCAGAACTACCAGGGAAAGTTTAACACCCTCAACTATTTTAAATACCTCAACTTCACCCGAAACAATAACGAAAGCTTCCTTGCCAACATCTCCTTCTTGAATGAGGAGTTCTCCAGGTTTGAAGACCCGCTGCTCCGATACCGTCCTGCCTTCAAGGAGATCATCCAAATCTTCAATCATCTGCTCGACAGTTTCATAACGATCTTCCGGCTCGTGTTCCATTGCCTTCGTAATGATGCGGCATAATTCTGTTGGTAATTCTCGATTCGGTGCTCGTTGCTGTGGAGGTTGGATATTACCAATCTCAGCATTATCGAGAATCTCGTAGACGTCTTCGCCTTGAAATGGCAGGGTTAATGTAGCGATCGAGTAAAGGGTAGCACCGAGCAGAAAAATATCACTGCGTTTGTCTATTTGGTCCGTCGAACCTTGGGCCTGTTCCGGCGACATGAAGGCGGGGGTCCCTTTGACGATTCCATATTGCGTCTTGGTGCGATCGCCGATCGTTTCCGATAAGGGGTCTATTTGATACAACTCCTTGTCCTCCAGCTCGGGCTCCTTTTTATCTAAATAACGAGCAAGGCCCCAGTCGACGAGAAGGACTTCTCCATATTCACCAACCATAATATTTTCGGGTTTTATGTCGCGATGGATTATATTTTTCGAATGGGCGTAAGCTATTGCATCGCAGACTTTACGAAAGAGAGTCAAAAGCGTGAAAAGACTATATTTCTTAATAACAGCGACATCGCCTCGACGAATATTCAGAAGGATTGTGTTAAGACCTTGGCCTTGAACTTCCTTCATGGAAAAGTAAAGCTTATCGCTATCGATCACACCGAGATCATGAACAGGGATGATATTGGGGTGCTCCAACTGACCGGTAATCCGTGCTTCTTCAATGAAGCAAACGAACATTTGCCGGTTTTCCATAATCTTCGGGTGGATTATCTTAAGAACACCATTGCGCTGGAGGTCTCGGTCTAGAACCCGGTAAATTGACCCCATGCCTCCTTCGGCAATTTTTTTTTGGATCACATATTTTTCGGCTTGAGCCTCTCGGGCAGTTAGTTCCTTACATGCTGTTAAAGCATCAAAATCTCTTTGAAGGTTGAATAATGTTACAGCGGGCTTCGCTACCCCAGAATTGGAATCGATAAACAATGTCGGGCGGCTGAAATTTTCCTCATTCACACCGTTTTCCATTGTTCCAGAAGACATTGATTGGGATTCATCATTCATTACTAACGCTCTATTAACCTTAAAGTTTCATATTAATCGTGGCTATCCAAGATCAAAAAAGGCACCCCCCTGCTCCAAGGCGATGCCCTTGCGATCTTCAGTTATCTCCGTGAACGACAACGATTTTAATACCGCCTTTCGGCCACGGAGACATCTGAAATCCCGAAATCGCTATCGTCAATGCGAAACTTTAAGCTTTATTGAGCGCTATTAAAACGACTAAATACTGCTGAGAATTGAAAAGCTGCTGGAAATTGTTGCATTACATCCGCCCACTGGAAAACACTTAAGTTTCAACCGAATTAGGTTCTTGCATGCTTTCTCTGTAGGTGCCCTATTGGCCAAACTAACAAATGTCTAGGATAAACTTAGTTTGAATAATTCATAACACAAATGTTTGTGGGGTTTGCTAAAATTAATTGGCTATTCCAGTCACAATCGCATCTTAATCATTTGCGCCCTCGTCCCACTTTCTATTAGGCTTCATAGGTTGTCGACAATCCAATGGCAACCTCTGAGGGAAGCAACTCTATGAGCTGCATTTTGTGCGAAATTCAGTAAAAATGGATTAGAGGCTTTTTCACCAAAGTCTGTAATAAAGAATAAGCAATTTTAACCTGAAATATTGGAGAGTTTCAGCTCTGGAGCAATGGATAACAGAATTCCCCCTCAACTTTCCATCACTCCAAACGGATGATCAACTCCAATATTGGTAGCGGCGTTTCCGCTTTAGGCTCTTTTGGCTTTTTTCTTCCACAAATTTTTGAACTCACCGGACGACTGTGCCAGGGCATATCAGGAAAAATTCGGAAGCAATTTTCATAATTGGGAACGCCTACCTTCCTTTATGAGAATTCATATTTTCCAGTATTGGGGAATGTTTCTTGACTTTCTGTTAACACCAAATTCAGTACAGGCCATCCCTCCTAAACCTCCTTTTTCACCAGGAGTGGCTAGCCGGTGATAACTTCATGTAAGGCTTGATAAACGTCCGAGTTTCCAGCGATCACCGACTTTGACTCCAGCCTCAAAGGAGAGCGAGAGATTTCAGTAATTTGACCACCCGCTTCCTCCACCAATAGCATTCCCCCTACGAAATCCCATGGATATAAATTGTATTCCCAATATCCATCTAAACGCCCACAGGCAACATAGGCAAGATCCAATGCCGCTGTTCCACTTCGCCGAAGGCCTCGAACCAAAGGCATAACCTTTCCAAATTCAACCAAGTTATTCTTGGGATTGGTTGCCCGGTCGTAAGAAAAACCAGTTGCAATCAACGAACTTGAAAGCGATTGACTTTTGGAGACATGAATTGGGCGACCATTTAATGTTGCACCTTTTCCTTTTCGGCCGCAAACACCTCATTACGGAGAGGATCAAAGGTCACAGACAGAATTATTTCTTTTGGGTGTACCTTTAAAATTACACTTTTGTCGCACTGTTTAAAAAAATTTTCTGTTTTATGTTATTAATTGGTTATCAA